>OY723315.1:1302393-1501393 GCA_963210315.1 Rhynchopus euleeides | reverse complement strand
AGGGAGGAAATAAAAGGGCAGACACGCCCTCACGGCTGTGTCACCTCCTCTCCCCCGCTGTGTATATTCACACACCCCCCACCCTCATCCTCATCCTAAGCCCTATCAAACCAGTTACGGCACCTCCCCAGGGTGATCGTACAAGCTGTAGATGTGCTCGAAGACCCGGAGCTCCTCATCAAGGCGCTTGACAACACCATCGGCAGGGTCGAACACAAACGCGTGGACCCGAGGCGTGGCAAACTGGTATTCAGCATCGGGCTTGGCACCTGACTCCTGGTCGTGTGTCTTGTACCGCATGCGCTGGACGCATGCCGTCTTCAGGATGTTCCGTGCCTGCTCGATGACATGGAGCTCCACAAGCCTGCGGTGCTTCTGCTCGTCATCCGTGATCTCGGTGAGCTCCTTGTCGTGCAGGCGGTGCACGTCACGGATCTGGCGGATCCAGTTCTCCAGCAGCCCGATGTCCTGCACCTTCCCCGAGTTGCGCACCGCGCGCAGTCGTAGTGCCCGCAGACGATGATGTGCGGCACCTTCAGGAAGTTGACAGCGTACTCCAGCACCGCCAGAAAGTTGAGGTCGTTGGGGCAGCAGTTCCCCACGTTGCGGTGGACGAACAGCTCGCCCTGCCGCAGCCCCAGCAGACGGGTGGGCTCGACGCGCGCATCGGAGCAGCCGATGTACAGGTACTTCGGGTCCTGGCCCTGCCCCAGCTTGGTGAAGAAGGTGGGGTCCGCCTCGTTGACGCTGCGCACCCACTCCTTGTTGCCCTCCAGGATCCCGTTCAGCTCCGGGTCGGCAGCGACGCCCTCCTGCGGCTTGCCCACACCACACACGCAGAGACGAGGGTCAGCCATGGTAGGGTTGCCGAACAGCTAGGGTCCTGTGGGGAAAGCTTGTGTCGGGGCAGGGGGGGAGGTGGGGTCGGGCCGCTGCCCTGTGACGTGGCATGCAGGCGGCTGGCGCAACAGGAGAAGGGATGGGGAGGGGAGGGGTGCACAGCTGCAGCACCGCGACACATTGACAGATCGGCGAGGCCATCCCCCTGCATGGGTGCACACGACAGTGGCACCGCCACACCACCCCACCCCCACCCCTCGGTGTGTTGTTTGAAGCCGCGACACGCCCTCCTGCGGTGTGCATTCCAGGGGGTTTTAGGAGGGGGGGTGTGGGAGCGGGGGCGTTCCTTTTCTTGGCAGCCTGCTGTGGCCCACATTATCAGCATCACTTGCATTTTGCCATTTGTGCTTGAGGTGCCCGATGATCCACCGCTTCGGCACGGACGGACCGGATGGATGAAGCGGTGCACCACACACACATACACGACTCACCCCCACCCGCACCCCCCACCTCCACCCGGTCTCTCTGGAGGATAAGCAACGCCTGACTGAAAGCAAGCCTAACACAAGGGGGTGTGGGCCCGGAAAACTCCAGGCGACTTCAGTTGGGCTCTGGGCTGAGACAGGCGCCACGTGTAAATGAAGAGGGCTGCCGGGAGGGTCCCAAGCCATGGCACTACCACATGGCACTGCCGTGTGTGCTACCGCTGGCATGCGACAGAAGGATCGCTTTTGGATAGCGTCGGTGTCGTGGTGTGCAGAGAGGGTGTGTGAAGATCCCGATCGCTGCCATGCGTCTCCGTTTTATTTTAGTTAGAAAAATAAACACGTTGCTTCTGCCAAAACTTCGTGCACCAGTCACCAAGACCGGCACACAGTCCGGGCACAGAGCCGAGGGCATCCCCCGCGAGGAACGCATAGTGGGATACGGGACAAGGGGGCCAGGCAGTGAAGTAGAAAAACAAAAGAACCACAGAATAGGCCTCCCCCTACACTCTCATTATGCAGCCGGAGATGGGGGAGGGGCTGAACCGGCATAAACCCCCCCACCCCCCCTGCCACAGCGCACCACACAGCACTGATTCGAGGATACAGGGTAGGGTGGGACGGAAGAAAACACTGTGCGCAGTCTGGGTGGCTGGCGGGGCGTATCCTTCAACCCCTGCAAGCAGACCGTGTCTAGGGTGATGGGGTGCCTGTCCTGCTCCAACATGACGACGCAGATGCACTGCAGGACGCGCTGGCTGATGAGTCAAACTCATCGTACGGCAGGAAGGTGTTGTCGCGCAGCGTGGCGTGCGCCGCATACGACAGGACAGCCTTCGATGCATCCCCGCAGAATGTGTTGCCGCGGAGAAACACAGACCCGTCATCACTCGCGACAAAGGCGGCTGCGGGCTCAGCATACTGCCACACATTCCCCACGCAAACAGGGCTGCCGCCATCGCGGGAGGTGCAGCCGAAGACGCTGAACCCGCTGAAGGTGCAGTTCTCCATCAGCCCCGCCCCGGAGTCCGCCCACACCACGCCAAAGGCGCCCCCGGCAAAGCGGTTCCCATCCAGGTGGGGCTTTGCGCTGTCGTGCACAAAGCAGGCCCGTTCGTCGTTGCTCTCGAAGAGGTTCCGCAGCACCCTGCCACGGGTCCCCATGCCTGCGATGCGCAGCCCGCCACCCTCGTTGCGCCTGATGGTGTTGAGGGTCACCACCGGGTTGCTGCTGTGCTCCACGATGACACCCACGCAGGAGTTCCCCGCCACGACGTTGTCCCGCAGGCAGCCCGCCGCACGCTTTGTGTACACAACCCCGGCACCCCTCCCGTTGACGATGTGGTTGCCGCACACCAGGGGCTGTGTGCCCGCACCCTCCACGAGGATGCCGCAGTCACCGCATTTTGATATAGTGCAGTGCCGCACCACCGGGCGTGCCTTCTGCGATATAAGGAACCCGCACCCCCGCCCGGTGTTGCTGACCTGGGTCTGCTCCACCACGCACGACGTCCCGTGGGTCAGCGACACAGTGCACCCCCCGCACCCCACGATGCTGCAGCCGGTGATCTCCGCCACCTTGCTCTGCACGCACACCACGCCCTGGCGCTGCGCGCTCTTCGACACGAAGTGGATCTTCTCCACCACGACATGCCCCGCACCCTCTGCGATGCACAGCGCGGGGCGCGACCCCCCTTCAGGGGTGCACATCACAGACTTGCGTGAAGGATCGCTCGAGGTGATGAGGAGGGGGTGCACCACCGTGACAGACTCGTGGTACTCCCCGGGGCTGATGGAGATGGTGTCGCCTGGAGAGGATGCCACCACGGCGGAGAAGACGCTGGAGTGGTACTGCGTGGTCCGCCCCGTGTGCCACGAGGTGCCGAGGAACCCGTCCTCCTCCTTAGCCATAGAGCCGTCCACGATGTGCAGCACGCAGGTCCCCTGGGCAGCCCACCTCCTGGACCCGCCGAAGAACTTCCACTGGTTTGACCCCGACTCTGCGAGGCGTTTGTCCCGCATCTGCTCCGCGGAACCCTCGTTGCCAGCGAGGCGCCTGCAGGTTGTCATCTCATCCGCTGCACAGCGCGTCGGGGACACAGCCTGGGGACGGCCGCCACCACCGCCACCCGTCACATCATCCACGGTAAGATCATTCTCACCCGACACCGGAGCAGCGCGGCTGCTTCGCGCAGCCATGCTGCTGCTGCTGCTGCTCCGGGCCCTGCCACCACACACCCCGTCAGCCGGCCCGCCGAAGGCGGGCCGCGGTGCCTTCGGCAGCGCAGAGGCGTCAGCGGCAGAGCCGCCAGGCATGCCCCCCCTCTGTGTGGCAGGCTCGCGCGCCCTCTGTTCTGCCGCCTCCCACTCCGCGATGAAGCCGAGCTGCCGCGTGTGGGAGGGGTACTGCAGGGCGAGGAGGGAGCGGAGCCTGGCGGGGCACCCGCCGCACCCGGCGTAGGCCTCAGCCGCCAGGGCGGTGGCGGCCTGCAGGGAGACCTTGCCGTGGGTTTTGAAGAAGTCTGCGAGCAGCTCCAGGGTGAGGTCGCGCGACAGCGGCGCCAGCACCTCGCGGGGCGACGTGCTGCTGGGGGCACCGCCCACCCCGCCCTTCGCCTGCAGGGAGAACAGCGGGCTGCCACAGCCCTCGTCGCCCCCACCCCACTCCCCCCGGGGTATGCACAGCCGCTTCAGCGTGACATTCGACGCGGTGTTGGGAACCCCATGCGCCACGTCGGACCCTATCCGGTTGATCTGCCGCCCCCCCGACGCCGGGGGCGCCTTAAACAGGGCGTGCATCAGCTGCGGCGGCGCCCACACCGGCTGCTCTATCACATCCGGCGGCAGCCGCTTCGCCTCCATCGCCAGCGTCCGCAACGACCTCCCTGCATGCCCCGCCAGACGGGGCGGCACCCCCACCTCCACCTCCACCTCCACACCCTCCTCCGCCACCTCCGCCACCGCGGCGGCTGCGCCGCCGCCCCAGGAGTCCACTGGGGCAGCGGGAGGCGAGGCGGGGCTCTGGGGGTGGAGTGGGGGCTCTGCAACACCACCACCACCACCACCCCCGCCGCCCCCCTGCTGCAGGGGTGCCGCACACCCCCTGGCGGCGTCTGCGGCAGCGGCGGCAGCCGCTGCCCCTGCGAGCGAGCAGGAGACGAGCGCCGCGAGGCGGGCCCTGTCGCGGGCCCTGCGGCGCTGGGTGCGGAGGGCGTCGCGCTCGGCGCGCTGCGCCGCAGCCTCCCTCTCGTTGAGGAGCCGGAGGATGCGCGCTGAAGGCACCCCCCCGGCACGCAGCGACGCGAGCAGCAGGGCTTGCGGCACGGGGGTCGCCTCGGAGGGGCAGAGCGGCGGGGTGGTGTTGGCTGCTGCCGTGCTCACCGTCGCGAGGGGCACGGCGCTGACGGGGCGCGGTGTGGCGGAGCCCTGCCGCGACCCGCGTCTGGAGCGGGTGGCGGCGGCGGAGCTGGAGGCGGTGGCAGCCGTGTGCGAGAGGGATGTGGAGGGGCGGCGTGTGCCGCTGTGGTGGTGGGCGTGGTGCCCCAGCTTGCCGCGGTGGTGGCTGCTGCCGCCCCGCTCGGCTAGCGCCGAGCGGGGGCGGCGGCGGTGCTGGCGGTGGGGTTGCGGATTGGGAGTGGCGGCGGCGCCTTCGCGGAATCCAAAGGAGGAAGAGGAGGAGGAGGTGGTGGTGTTGGCGCTGGCGGCAGCCCCGCGCGCCGTGTCCCATGAGGCACCGCCGGCGGCGCGGGCGGCCAGCTCCGCCAGCTCACGGGCATCGAGAGAGGCTGTCATTGAGTGGGGTGCAGCGGCACCCGCCCATGCATGCCTCGGAGAGAGAGGGGGGTGGGTGGGTGGCAGGGGAGTGCCGGGGTGGGGGTGGGGGTGGGTGGAGAAGAGAGGTTATAGATATAGAGCAGGGGGAGAGGGGAGAGGGGGGAGGGAGGGGGTGAGGGTGTGTGTAAATGTAAAGGTGGTGGGGGAGAGGGGGGGGGGGGAGAGGGGCTGCAAAGGGGTGTGTGGGGTGGGTGTGTTCGGTGGTCAAAAAATACATCCGTTTCTCTGCCAAGAAAAAGGAGGGGGAGAGGGGGGGTCAAGGGGGGGGGGGGTGATGTCGGTTGGCGTTGTTTTGGTGACCCCTGAATTGCCGGAAACAACCGGGCGAAAGAAGCGCAAAAAGGTGGCGGTGCCGTGCCCCACCATCTAATCCGTTAATCGGCGCACAGAGAAGAGGCAGAGCGGGAGGGGCTCAGAGCAACGAGAGAGAGAGAGAGAGAGAGAGAGAGAGAGAGAGAGAGAGAGAGAGAGAGAGAGAGAGAGAGAGAGAGAGAGATGCCGATAGGGGAGGCGTGGCACGCCCTTCTGCTGCACATCAGAGCGGAAGAAGAGCCGCCAGGCCAGAGCCCCCCTTCCCCCCTCCCCCCTCCCCCTCACGCGCCACTTCAGTTCTGCTGATTCGTACAATGCGATGTCGCTTCCACACATGGTACCCTTGTGTGTTTCGTGTAAGTTGCACCGAGCGCAACTGCATGACACTGGTCGCTTCCACAACACACACACACGGGATTTTGGGGTAGTGCAAAAGAGAGAGAGAGAGAGAGCACAGACCAGACGGGCGCCTTGCTCTTGATTGTGATCACCACCGCCCACACAACACAATGTGCAAAGCCCCCCCTCGCCTGGCGGAGAGGGGAGGTGCGGTGCAGCTACACCATGCATGCTTTGAACTGCATATCCACCAGCGGCGGGACCTGCGCGCCCGGAGACAGCGACCCCCTCAGAGCTCTGAAGAACGGGACGTGCATCGCCACGCGCGATTTGGCAAATGCCTCGCCCAGCCGCATCGCTTCGCCGCCACCACGACCACCACCCTCCCACGAAAAACTTGCCTCGATCAGATCGAAGAGTCTCCGCGTCGCCTCGCCCCCTTCGGCAAACGCCTCGGCGAGCCGGACGAGCATCGCATCGGGCATCGCCCCCACCGCAGCGGGGTGCCCCTCTGCCAGGGCGCCCTCGGCTAGCCCCAGCAGCACACCCCCACCCAGGGCCAGCTCATACCCCACCACAGCCTCTGCAGGCAGCAGCAGGGTGCCGTGCCGCGCGCCGCGCGCCCCGGAAACGGAGGCGTCGAACCAAGCCCGCAGCACCGCAGCCCGCGACTGGCTGAGGTGGGCCAACACGGCGAGGCTCTCTGCAAAGCAGCCCTTCGTCGCCACCCGGTAGAGGTGGGTGAAGGCAGGGAAGCCGACACCCGCAACCTCGCCCCGCCCCGAGGGGCCCTGCCCCGACTCCACCGCCTGCCGCACCTGCTGCAGGGCATGGTGCGTCGCGAGGCGGAGCTGCTTCGCCGCAGGCGAAGCCAGAGACGGGTCCACCACCGCCGCAAACACCGACAGCGCCGGGATGCACCACTCCCGGGCGAACGCCTCGCCCCCCCCGCAGGCCAGCAGCGCCGCCACCAGGTCCGGCGGGGCTGCGGCGTGCGACGCAACCAGCCCGGGGAGAGCCGGGGGAAGCACCTCCACCAACACCTGGCGCAGGGCGGGAGGAGGGGCACCACCACCACCACCACCGGCACCCCGCCGCGGCATCAGCAGCAGCCTCAGGAGCGGCGGGACTGCAGCGGACAGGAGGGACCCGCGGAAGCCGAATCGGGCCGCCCCCGCCAGCACCTGCAGTGGGGGTGTTGCAGCCAGCCTCCCCCGCGCTTCCTCGCAGTGCAGCACGGCGCTGCGCAGCAGCAGCGCTGCCTCGGTGCTTCTCAGCAGCGCCTCGTTGGGGTGCCCCTGCGCCGCCTGGCTGCCCGGGGGCAGCGCGCCCCGCAGGGACCCCAGAAACGCCGGCTTGTTGAGGATGTGCGGGGAGGCCGCGGCTGCGGCGGGGCCCCCACGGGCGGGCCTCCCGTGCCGCTCCGCTGCACGAACCAGGAGGCGGGCTGCGGGGCTGCCCCCTGGGGCGGAGGCGACTGCGCGGAATAAGGAGAGGCGCTGCCTGTGCAGGGGCTGCAGCAGCTCCCCGAGGGGCGAGACCTGCGGCGCGTCGCGAGAGACACGGCATGCGAGGTGGAGGGTGTCGAGCGCACTGAGGACAGCCTCTGCCTGATCTGCAGGCCAGGGGGTGTCGAGGGGGCTCTGTTTATTCTCCTTATCCTGCCGATTCTGCCGAGCCGCTATCACAGGCTCCGAGGGGGTGCTGTGTGATCCCCCTTCTGTGCTGTGTAGGTCAGCTGACAGCAGGCTGCATGCCTGGAGCAGGTCTCGGAGCTCCTGAAGCACGCCTTGCAGCGCAGCGGGGGGCACGGTGCAGCGGGACCGCTGTGCGGTGGCGGTGGAGGCCAGCCGCTGTGCAACCGGGGCGCATGCCGCGGTGTGTCTCGCCAGGAGGAGAACTCTCGAGGGCATGGCGTGCGTGTGTGTGTGGTGGTGGCGGGGGGAGGCTGGCGGGCGCGCTTTCACAGAGGGGTGGTGGGGATTGCTGCCATGCCGGGGGGGGGGGGGGGGGCTGTGGGTGGTGTGTGTGTAGACCTGGTGGTGTGGTGTTACAGTGGGGTGGGGGTGGGTGGGGGGATGGGGGTTGGGTGTTAGGCGAGGTAGTGGTCAAGAGGGGGCGGGGATGGGGGTGGGGGTGTGGGGGGATGCGGCCTTGGATGTAGAGAGGAGACCGGGAGAGGGGAGGGGGGGGGGGGGGGCGGCCTTGTGTGGATCGGGTACTTTCGTAGAGAGGGAGAAAAGCGTGTTGTATCCTGAGGCAGGGCAGTCAGCCCGCACACGGCAGCTCGAAAACGGCGAGGCGGGGAATAGATATCCGATGGATGCGGATGCAGGGGTGTGGAAGTGGAAGTGGAAAGGAATATATTTCATGGTTTGGAGGAGTTTCACCTCCTGTTCTTGTGTTTCAAGCGGTGTGCCTGTGTGCATGTTTTGCTTGGGTTGTTTTCGGACACCGGTTTTCTGCAGTGTGGTTGGCTGCTGGGGTTGGCTGAGACAGACGTGTCCCGTTCTCACCTCTTCTGTGCAGCCGTCCTGCTGTCTATAGAACTGCGGCGCACACCCTCCTGGCCTGCCGTGCGAAGTGCGGCGGCAGGCCCAGGGCACACGCCGCAGAGGGACGGGCCGATCACATCAGGTGCAAGAACACGCCAGCCCCAGCGGTCTTCAAAAATTGTGTGTTCGTGCCGTGGGGTGCATTTCGCACGCAGGCATAAAGTGAAGAAGCTCGCACGCATCGCGATGCGCACGGAAAAGGCTGCCAATGAAACGAAACACGTCTTGTGTTGTGTGTGGAAGACAAGAAGATAAGACGTGAAAAAGCAAAGAGGGAGACTCCGTTCCCCAAGCAAGGGGTCGGGGTTGTGCGCAAGCGCCGCACCGCCACAGCGGCACACCAGGAAGGGAAGGGGTGTGCACCACAGCCGCCACGCATGACACACGGGCCGTTTGGGGCTGAGTGGGCCGGCCTGCACACGGTTGCATGGTGCCAAGCGAGTGGCGCTGTGGTTGCGATCGTTGCTATGGGCTGATGGGGGGTCATGAGTCATGGGTCATGGTCATACAAGTGCAAAGAAAAGACCAGGCATGCGGCACACGGCACACATGCAGGTTGAAGTATAATACGCGGCGCACAGCAGCGCCCTGCAGGGACAGGCCTAGAACGGCCCGGCACCACCCTCACCGCCCTCGCCACCCTCTGGCAGCGGGGGGGTGGGGGGCACGCCACCCTCACCGCCCTCGCCACCTTCGCCGCCGGTGCCAGGCTCTCCGCCGTTCCCGCCCTCTGGCAGCGGCACACCACCCTCACCACCCTCACCGCCCTCCGGCAGCGGCATGCCACCCTCACCACCCTCACCGCCCTCTGGCAGCGGCACACCACCCTCACCACCCTCACCGCCCTCCGGCAGCGGCATGCCACCCTCACCACCCTCACCACCCTCTGGCAGCGGCACACCACCCTCACCACCCTCACCGCCCTCCGGCAGCGGCACACCGCCCTCACCACCCTCACCGCCCTCCGGCAGCGGGGGGGTGGGGGGCACCGGCTGCCCGGTGGTGACGCACTCCCCGCACGCAACGCCCACACCGCCCTCGCCCTCACCCGCACCCTCAGGCGCAGCAGGGCACCAGTTGGACACACACAGCCCGCCCTCGCCGCTGGCAGCCGCATCCCACACGCACTCGTCCTGCTGTGCGCACTCGCTGTCGGACAGCGCGCCACAGTCCGCAGCCCCACGCCGCACAAACACCGCCACGTTCGTCAGCGGCTGGTCCAGCGGCGGGGTCTCCAGCACCGTCCCGGCAGGCACCACCTTCTGGAACGCCACCATCGCGAACTCGTTCCCCAGCATGAAGGTCTTGAAGGTGGGGGCGCAGTCCCCGGCGCTCCACCCCGCCTCGGGCAGCAGTGTCGGCAGGCCCCCGTTCGTCGCCGACGAGCACGGGGGGCAGTGGTATGTCGCAATCACCACCTCGCACGGCGCGTCCGTGCAGCTCTCGGGGCACTCCACGCGCAGCGTGCTGCCTGCAGGGATCGCCGCATCGTCCACGGGGAAGTACACCTTCGTCTCCGCCGTGCGCAGCTCACCGGGGATGTTCGTCAGCGACGTCTCCTCCCCCTCGCCCCCTGCGCTGGGCCACGCGGGCATCCCCTCCGTCACGGGCTCCCCCTCGCCCCAGTCGACGGCCCCACCCTCGCCAGCCTCACCGCCCTCCCCGCCCTCGGGCTCCACCACAGCAACGTCGACCGTCTCCTCCACACACTCCGGCGCCGGCGTGGCACCGGGGGCCAGCGTGGCAGTGCCCTGCGGCGCGGGAGTCGTTGCACCGCCGGGGGCGGCGGTGGCAGGACCCGTCGTCACACCCGGTGCCACGGTCAAAGAGCCCTGCGGCGCACCCGTTGCTGACGGGCCCTCAGGAGGCGTCGCCGTCTCACCCGCACCCGGTGCCATCGTAGCGCGGCCCTGCGGCACAGGGGTCGTCGCCGTCCCGGGTGCTGCAGTCGAAGGCATCGGTGTCGCACCCGCACCCGGTGCCATCGTAGCGCTGCCCTGCGGCACAGGGGTCGTCGCCGTCCCGGGTGCTGCAGTCGAAGGCGTCGGCGTCGCACCCGCACCCGGTGCCAGTGTCGCACTGCCCTGCGGCACAGGCGTGGCTGACGGGCCCTCAGGAGGCGTCGCCGTCTCACCCGCACCCGGTGCCAGCGTGGCACGGCCCTGCGGCACAGGCGTCGCCACCGTGCCGGGGGCAGAGGTCGAAGGCGCCTGCGGCGTGGGGGTCGCACCCGCACCCGGCGACAGTGTGGAGCGGCCCTGCGGCGCACCCGTCTCGACCGTGCCGGTGCCGGGGGCCGCCGTGGGGGTTGCGGCAGGCGCCGCCGTGTCAGGGGCACTGGTCATCGGGACGTCAGTGGGGGCGGGCGCCAGAGTGGGCATCGGCGTCGGTGCGGGCGTGCTCTCGCGGCACACCTTCACGTGCATCGCGAAGTACAGGCACGACGGGACGGACCCGCTGAAGCGGAACTTGTGCAGCCCGTCGCGCGAGGTCTTGTACGGGAAGTGTGCCGGGACCGCGCTGAACCGCCCGTAGCGGCGCTGCGGCAGCTTCGTCCGCCCGATCCACATCGACGCCTCCTCCACCGCCCACCCGTCCACCAGGTCGATCGTCACCTCCACCCCCGACCCCTCCACCTCGAGCTCCACCTCACCCGCTGTGAAGCCGCCGTGCGCCCCGGTGCACTTCTTGGCCCCGCTCACGAGCTCAAACACCTCGCTCCCCTTCGACACAGAGTTGGTCCACCCGATCTGCGACACCCCGCGCGGCCGCTCGCAGTTCCGCATCCCCCGGAAGCACTGTGCCTTCTTCCCCTGCACCCACGCCTCCACGCACTCGTCCTCCGGACCCTCAGGCCCCTCAGTCGCCTCGGGCCCTTCAGGTCCTTCGGGCGACGGCGTCGGCACCCGCGTCCGCTCCCCCGCCTCCTCCCCCTCCACCTCGCACACCTCGACGTGCATCGCAAGGTACAGCGACGACGGCATCGCCCCGTTCCGGAACCGGAACTTGTGCAGCCCCTCGCGCGACGTCTTGTACGGGAACTTCTCGGCCGACGCGCTGTACTCTCCGTACGACTTTGCGGGGAGCTTGTCGCTGCCGATCCACATGGCTGCCTCGTCCAGCCGCCACCCGCGGGTCGTCTCCACCGTCACCTCCATCCCAGCGTCCGACACCTCGACAACAGCCCCGCCCGCCAGCTTCCCGCGGCTTGTCTCGCACTTCTCAGCCCCGGCCCACAGCTCGAGTGACTCCGTCCCCTTGTGGATCCGGTTCGTCCACCCCCACTCCCCGTTCTTCTGGCACCCCTTCATGCTGCTGAAGCACATGGGCAGCTCCCCCTTCACCCATGCCGTGTGGCACTTCTCCTTGTGCTTGTTGTTCGTCTTGTTGTTGTTGTTGTTGTTGTTGTTGTTGTTGCCACCTCCGTACTTGTTCTCGCCCTTGCTCTTGCTCTTGTTCTTCCACCGCTTGTAGCTGCCGCCCTTGCTCTTGCTCTTACTCTTGCTTTTGCTCTTGTTCCGGCTCTTGCTCTTGCTCTTGCGGTAGCCACTGCCCTCGCTGCTCTTGCCGGAGTGCTTGTCCTTCCCTCCATACTTGCTCTTGTAGTAGCTCCCGCGGCTCGCATGCTTCGACTTGGAGTAGTACGCATCCGCGCAGCAAGCCATCAACGCCACCAGCAGCAGCGATGTCACAGCCCCACGCATGGCGACCCTTCGAGGCACCGGTCCGGCTTGTGCCAAGTATGCACGTGCGAATGCACCTGGCCGTGGGTGGTGCGGTCCACACATGGTGGCGCTGCAGTGATGCACGATGCACAAAAGGGGGGTAGGCTATTGGCAGGGCTCACGTCCGATTCAAGTGTCAGGCTTTCAATCTGAGCAGCAGCGGCACAGCGGCATGCTGACATGGCAACTGAGTACGTCCTGGAATCACAATGCAGAACAGACAGACACATACACGATCCCAAGCTATGGTGTCGGCACCATGGCGGTATAGCAGGGAAGTGGAAGGATCGAGACATGGTCTCCTGCTGCTGCCGTCTGTTGGGCACGGCTTGTCGTCGCACAGTGGTGTGCGGTGCAGTGCAGAAGGTTAGGCAGACGCACAGCAGCAGGTCACGCGCAAGGAAAGGAAACTTAAAAGAATGTTGGAAGAGTCGAGCACATCTCACATCTGACTGCCCTCAGAAGGGCGATCGCAAGCATCCAGACAAGGCATGCCCGCATCAAGGGCCTGCAACACAAGGCCATCAGAGTTGCTGTTCAGAGGTGTGGCAACAGAACAGCTGCACCTGCAGCTCATCCAGGGATCAAGCAAAGCAAAGCAGACAAACACCCACAAATCAAAATGGTGTAATTGACATCCCGTATTTCGTACTTCTTTCGTAACGATTTTAGTGGTAGGGGTGTCGTTTTTTCCCCTGTTTTTTTGGCGGCTGGAGTGGCGCATTTGTTTCCCGGCGCGCTTCGCGCGCCGGGGAGAATGCACGCACTGATACACTCCGTGCAACTCAATGGCAGCCCCACACCCCCCCCGGCAACATACACCGTCCTGACAGAACCCATCTCGCTCACACAATACCACGTAAATCATCAAAATCAGCAGCATATTGGGGAAGGGGGCCTGGGCTCGCCCCCGACGCGGAGCGGGACGACCGCCACCGCCAAGCCACGGCCCGCCGACCCGCGCACTGCAGCACACCAGTCAACAAGACCGCCACAGGTGAGCAACAAAGCCACCATTCGCCTCGGCTGATCACGTGGATCATGTTGGCGTGTGGAATTAAGATGGTGTTGCAAGGGTATTACGAACCTGGCGTGTTTAGTAGTGACCGTCTGAGGCCAGCTCTGGCTGCTCGCTGACCTGATATCTGTTCCAAGGCTGCTTGGGGCAAGATCAGCGGTTCTGTTCATTTCCTTCTACGGGCTCTGTGAACAAAGAACATGAACAACAACAATTCTGGTCAATAAACCACGCACTGGGCACCAGGCTGGTTGCTGTGCTGGCGGAATGGACTGTACGTGACTTCCAGGCCTGTGGCATCAGGAAGTCGAGGAGGGTTGCCACCGCACTGTCCGTGGCGCTCGGCGCTGCGGGGAGGGGTCTCCAACAAGGCGCCTCTTTGCGAAGGGGATTGCGCCAAGAAGCTGGCTGCCTTAGCAGCCGGCTTCTTGGCAGCCTTCTTTGCTGCAGGATTGGGCCTCCACAGGTTGGAAGGCCTTGCTGACTTAAGGAGGGTCTTCACCTTGTCAGTGCCATGCTTAACCCTTTAGAGACGACGGGGTAGCTAATTAATTTTTGAAATTTTGGGGTTCGCACTGTGACCGTGAGTAAGTTGGATGGATTTTGGTATTTTCCAGGATTTTTCTTTATGGTGAACTTGGTTAGTGCAGTTCTTGTCAGGACAATAAGAGAAAGTCCCGAGAAGATTAATTTGTCTATTTTTTCTGCAGTGGCAAATCGCACCTCGTGAAAAACCCTTGAAATCCCGAAAAATTCGTTTGTGATTTGCCAACCCAAATCTGTCGTGAATCTGACGCCCGCCCCAGCCCCGCTGATGATTTCTCGGGCACAGTTGTCAAAACCCTACTCTCGGTGGCCAAACAATTGCCGGATGGTGGAGTTCAAAGCATGATAGTGCCGATAGGGAAAACCGGGTATTTTGGCGGTATTTCCGGGGTAAATGTCACCTACAGAGCCCCCCTATATATAGGGGTGGGTGGTAGGTCTGGACAGGGTGCCAACTTGCCTTCTGCCATCCAGAGGGACGAATTGACGTCTTTTTTCAAAAACTTTTTTGTCGTGAAATGCGCTGTGCGTGCCGTTTTCGAGACTGTCAGGGGTTTTGCGAAGAAAAATTTTCTTCTTGGACGAACGCGACAGGACATTTTCCAGCTAATTAGCCTTCGGCGGTCATGGGGTCTGGGCCTCCCCATCCCCACTGGGGCCACTTCAGCCTCCCGAATCCGCGCGAAACGGCGAAATTCGGACAGAATCAGTCCAGAACAATTTCAGGTAAAAAAAATCGGTCAAAAAGGTGAAAATTGTAACATTTTACTTGGAGTTGACATATTTTTACCCATTTTCCAGAAAATGGCCAAAATCGCGGACTCCTCGAATTTTCGAGTTTTCCCCCCTGGTGGGAACATGCTTTCTGGAAACTGACATCATCAAGCACATACACTCGTGAAATGATCTTCAAGAACCCTTTTCACGGTAAAAAAAAATCTCCAAAAAGGTGACATTCAAAGGTACTTACTCGTGAACCCCAAAAATAAAGACTTTTCTACGCATATATGCGTAGCTCGGTCCTAAAGGGTTAAGAGCAGCTTCAGCACCTTCGCACCTTATTTTGAAAACAAGGCAGCTGCCTTGTTTTCAAAAAAAGTGCGAAGGTGCTGGCACAAAAACACTGCCCCATGGCTTCGCCCAGAGGCAGTGTCTCCGTTGCCTCCAGTAAGTTGCCCCACAGAACACGGAGCAGAGGGCGCTTCATCTTGTAGCCGGCCTCCCTCACAGCTGTATCCACCCCCGCCATCGTGAGCTCCTGTGGTAAGGGCTCATTTAATACACGCCGGTCTGTGCAGCCACTTGCCGTTGAAACCTGAAATGTGAGCCCGGGCATTTTCTTCACCAGTTTTGGTAGCTTCCATACTGAGGGATGCTGTTAGAACTGATCTGCTGGGTGTGTCATGTGTCGTAGGTGTGTGGATGCTGAAGTGGTAGCAAGGCGATTTTGTGAGGTGATATCAACGGGACATGACTCGTCACTTTGCTGCATCGCACCCTGGGCTTGTTGGGTCACCTCAAACATTGCAGGCACCCCCCCAAAAATACCCCCCCAAAAAAAAGTGCCACCCAAAATAAAAAACGACTCCCTACCCCGTATTTCGTAGTTCTTTCGTACGGTATATACGGGATTTCAGGTACACCACAAAATCACACCGCTTTTTTTCTTCTGTCTTCAACAACCGCTGACCACCGTGCAAGGCTTGCACGTGCATCATCGACACCAGCCTACGTACCGACCCACGAGAGAGGGAAGAAATGAACAAATCACAGCAAAAGGGCAGCCGCAGAGGACTGGCTGGACACTGCGGGACTACCGCAGCACGCCTCTGTGCCATAAAAAGCAGCACACAAGGGCAGAGAGGGTACAAATGAAACAGGCAGCAGACAGGCACATGTCGCGTCACTCCTACCATCGTCACTCACAGCCGAAGTCCTCACACGCGTAGCGGTCCTCGTACAGGAAACGCTCGTCTTCCGGGAACTCGTTGCGGAAGAAGCGCTGCCTCTGGGGCGGGCCGCGCTGCGTGAAGGGGAGCGGGTGGCGGGGCGTGCGGCGCAGGATCTTGGTGCTTGCCTCCTCGTCGAGCATCTTCACGTCGGCGTGGTAGCCTGCGCGGTCGGACCGCTCCACAGCCTCGCACAGCTTCTTCGCAATCTCGTGGGGGGTGCGCTGCTTGGCACCGATGTTTGCGAAGAAGCCGTTCCACTTCTTGAAGGCGACGCGGTTGACGACCCCCATCTGCTGGCTGAGGGCTGCGACCATTTCCTTTGTGGGGAAGCCCATGCGTGCGTCGTAGTGCAGCTTTGTGTTGTGGAAGGGGTCGTCGTTGTGGAAGCCCTCGTCGTCGTCTGTGTCTGTGTCTGTGTCGGCGTCTGCATCCTTCTTCTCCTCGTCACGGCGGGGAGGCTTCACAAGCCTGCAGAAGAAGACCTGGAACATGACAAGCTTGCACGAAGTCTCATTCGCGTAGAAGGCCTCGTCGCACATGTGCTCGTCGCGCGTGTTCTCGGGGAGAAGGGTGCCTGCCTGGAAGCGGCGGCTCTTCTTCAAAGACCAGCGGACGTGGCGCGCAAACAGCTCCGTCAGGAACGCGTCCTTCAGGTCGCTCCACCAGAACCGCTTGCTGACGGTCAGCAGCGCCAGCAGCATCCCCAGGTCCGGGCACACCACCTTGTGGCGCTCCTCCGGGTGCCGCACAAACCGCTCGATTGTCGCGTCCACCGTGTCCAGCAGCCCGGGGACGGTGTCGCAGCAGTGCAGCAGCAGGCGGTGGAGGGCGCAGTACCCCTGCAGCGCCTTCACAGACGCAAAGAGCGTCCCCTTCATCACCTCCGTCACCATGTGGTTCATCAGCTGCGGCAGGACGGCGACACACCCCGCGATGGACTGCTCCACCGTGCGCTGGTGCGCCCCGAGGGTGGCCCGGTCCACCTGGATGGGGGCGTCGTACCCGCCCGCAATGTCCACCTCCATGCTGGCGCAGTTCATCGCCACACACGGGATCAGCCCGGCGTACTCCCCGGTCCGCGGGACGGTGAAGGCGGCCCCGAGGCTCGTCCCGTTCAGGTAGTACGTGATGGTCCGGTCGCGCGCGTCGAACAGCGTCCCCACCACGTCCCCGGGTGCGATCCGCGGCCCGTACGCCTCCCGCTCCGCCGCGTGCACCTTGTGCCCTGCCGTGGAGTAGCAGAACCCGTACCGGTCCGTCCCCAGGTTCACGTCCCCGGTCTGTGTGGCCCACCCCACCTTCACAGACCCGAGGGCAGGCACCTTCCCCCCAATCAGCATCTTCCCGACCGGCGAGTAGTCCCCCACCTGCACCTGGAAGTAGTGTGTCCCGGATGCGCAGAAGTGTCCGCCCCTGAGGCCTGCCCACCCTGTGCTGCGGAACATGTGCCTATCACGTGCCTCACCAGCAGCAGCAGCATTACCACTCGGACCACCAGCACCATTCTCCCCATTCACAGGCATACGAACACGCTTCAGTGCACCCTTCCCAGCACCATCAAGGCCGCCACCACACACAGTCCACGCACTGTTCGCAGACCGCACACCCACCGCCAGCTGCCGCACCATCTTCAGCAGCATGGGCATGGCGCGCCCCGCGTGCTCCCGGTCGATGTACAGCGGGATCCAGTGGGTGAACTTCTCCTTCCACACCCCGATCCGCACCCCCTCCTCGTACGCCGTCTTGCTCACCGCGTCGAACTGGCACGAGAACACGGGCCGCCTCCCCCGCCAGCACCCCGACCCCCAGCACCTCCTCCTCGGGGCCGGCCCCTGTGGTGAAGCAGCGCAGGTGCTGCGCCTCCCAGTACCGTGCGCTCTCGTACACCCCCGTCCAGCTCGGCCACATGTGTGCCATGTAGCGCCGCTCCCGCATCCGCGGCAGGAAGTCCATCACAACCCCGATGACGGTGTGTGGGAGTGTGAAGATCTTGCTGATTGCCTGCTTCTTCTTCTTCTCCTCCTCCTCCTCCTCCTCACCAGCTGCCAACTCCTCCTGAAGCGCAGCCATCGTCCGTGCCACAGCTTGGCGTGCAGCAGGGTTGTCACCGGCAGCAGTCTGCGCTGTGCGGTGGAACTCCTCAAGCGCAAACGGCGGCGCGTCGTCGCACTCGATCGCACACGGCAGCGGCGGGTTCGGCTTGATCGGGGTGTGGTCGCACACCTTGCACCTGTAGCCCTGGCGCCGCCGGATCCTGCGTGTGCCCCCCGTGTACAGGCTCGTCTGCTCGAAGGTCCCGTCCACCCCCTGCGGGCTGAAGTCGTACTCGTACCCCGTGTCCTCCTTCGGGGACGATGTGCGGACGCTGACCCACAGGGCCCCCAGCGTCCCCCCCTTGCGCATCGCCTTGGCCGACCCGGTCCCACGGCCCCCGCCGCCCTCCTGCTGCTGCAGCCCCGGCTGCAGCACCAGCCGGTGCATCTGCTCCCCTTCCGCCAGCTTGTCCACCCGCAGCTGTGCCTTCCCCAGCAGCACCGGCTTCTGCTCCTTGCTCCCGTTCCCGATCCCGTTCGCATTCCCGTTCCCGCCCGCAGGCCCCGCGTCGTGCACCGCAAAGTCGATGGCGTACCCGCCGCTCGGCAGCTGCCCGTCCACCTGGAATGACACGGTCTCGCGCCACACGGCTGACGACGGCCCTGCCTCCTTCACCATGCGTGCCGGCCCACGTGCCGCCGCCTCCTCCGCCATCTGCACGTGCATGCTGGCGGGCTGCGTCAGGTGGTCCACGTTCTTCCCTGCCACAGACACGTACGGATGCCACGTCCAGTACGGCTTGCCCCCGTACTTGTTGTCCTCGTGGTACAGCCCTGAATTCCCCACCAGCCCTTCTGCGCGGTGCACCGTCACGAACATCCTGAACCCCTTCCGCTTGATTTTGCGTGCAAAGCACATGTCGTTGAAGCGCACTGGTGCTGGTGCCTGTGCTGGCAGTGGCAGTCCTGCACTGTTATTGTTGCTGTTGCTGTTGCTGTTGTTCTGAGCAGTGTCTGCACCCTCCTTCTCCTCCTCACCCGCAGCTGCAGCAGCCGCACGGCCCTCCTGATACGCACGCTCAAGACGCCCACAGTCGGCACGGTGCATCGCCACCCACCGAGGCCCGTACAGCCCCGTCGAATCGCACCCGAACAAGCCGCAGTGCCCAGGGCGTGCGTACCGGTGCTGGCAGAAGGAGTACGGGTCGTAATCCCAGTCGCGCCACCCCTGCACCTCGTCCCAGTTCAGCTGGTACTCCCACACCTCGCGCCCGCTGTGCGGGGTGATGCGGATGCGCCCGCGCGTGTCCCCCGCGTCCGCCCCGCTGAAGAAGAAGGACTGCAGCTGCCGCAGCATCGCCTGCACCCCGTACGCCGCAGACCACCCCGTGTACGGCTGCAGGCAGTCCGCCTCGAACTCCCCCTTCTCCAGCATGTCCAGGCAGATGTAGTCCCCGAACACGTTCGGGTGCACCACGTCCGCCCCCAGCACCGCCACCGCCGGCGGCACCGCAGGGTACTCGTTCGGGAACCGCAGCTCCAGGTGCAGCACACCCTTCCCCGTCAGCCCCCCGGGTGCGCTCACGTTGCAGTGCCACACCTGCAGGCTCGTGTCCACAGGCGTCGCCGCCACGCCCCAGCTCGGGTCCCCCTCCAGCTTCACCAGCTCCCGCGCAAGCCGCCGCTTCGCAGAGTGCGTCACAATCCCGCGCCCCACCCGGCACGCCTCCTTCTTCGCCTGGTGCGCCACCCTGTCCCGCCGCCACGACGTGATCCAGCTCCGAGACTCCGCCTCGTCCTCCTCGATGTCCCGCCGCCGCCCCGCCTCGTGCCCTGCACACCCCTCCAGCTCCGCAGCCACCTGCTTCCGCCACGCCCGCATCTCCTTCTCGCTCGGGCACACGTACTCCGTCTCCCGCGGCTTCCCGCTCTTCCCGTGCTTCCCCACAGCCTTCTTCAAACGGTCCGCAGCGAACTGCTCCTCCGCCGCCAGCACATCCATCTCAGCCTGTGCCCGCACCCCCGCCTGCCGGAACGCGTACGATTTGTGCGACATTTTCCGACACCCCCACACCCCACACCCCCTCCTCCTCCTCGCCAATACGACACAACCCCTGCCTGCGTGTGTGGCGGTGTTTGCATGCACACAACAACAACAACAACAAAGCCTTTTCCCCTCCACCATCAGGATGCAACAACAGCACCACCACAATAACCGGTTCCGGGACTGCCGTGCACATGCATTGCGTATTGTCGCGCCTGTGTGTCTGCTGCCCCTGCTGCTGCACCGGTGATGCCTCTCAACACCAACCAAACCACACCAGGCGACATGCCCCCTCATGCCCCTCCACTGGGCACACGCAGGGCAGGCGGTGCCGGAAGGCGCGCCGCACCGCCACTGCAGTCCTCTCTGTGTTGAGTCTGTCTTGCGTCTCACGTCTGCAGGCCGCACCGAGTAAACTCTGATACTGCCGACACTGTCCAACACAGGCACACACAACGATCATTTTAGTTTAGTGTAGGCCACACCGAGCGAGTTCTCGAGTACTGCCTCCACTGCCACATGTCACACGCACACACACAGGGTGGGCTAGGACCCGTGCAGGGTTAACCCACCTAAAAAGTGATCAACACACACACACCGTGCGAAACGCCTTTTGAGTGTAAATTGCACCGAGAGTGAAGCCTGAGGCGACCCCACTGTACCACTGCTGGGGCAGCACGCTGCCCCTCCCCCCTCTCCACCGTAGACCACCAGTGTGCCTCTGAACGATCTATCGAAGCTCCTTTGGCCTGGTCGCTCCAGATGCAACACACATGACCTCACACGTGCCTGCCAACCGAAACAGCCAGACCCCGCTCTCGCAGATAGAATATCGTCGAGAGTGAATGGAAGATCAAGTCACCAGAGTAGAATGGAGGGGGGGGAGACAAACCGAAACCGAAAACCGGAACGGACGCACACTCGTGAATATGTTGGGCAGTGCATCGCCGTGCATCGGACACACTGAACACACCCTCCTCTTTGCTGCGACCTCTGCCACATCACCTCTCTCGGGAGGGTGAGCACGGACCCCCCGCTGACAGGTCGTGCCCACCACCAGCATCAGGGGCGAAGGGCACTCTTCTCAGGTCGACTGCAGCACATGCAGGTCATTGAGATAGCCTTTCCCGTCATACCCCCCATAGCAGTACATCACGCTCGCAGAAAAGTCAGCCTCCGGGCGGGAGGACGACGCGACAGCACACGACGCACGCCCCTCAGGCGGGTTGCGAGCAGCGCCCTCCCTCGCCTGCTGTGGGTGGCTCAGATCGACCACCGTCGTCTTGTCGTAGTAGGTGCCCCCGCAGAACCCCCCGAAGAGGTACAGCCTGTCCCCCGCCAGCGCCGCACCCCCGGCAGCCGTCGGCGGCACGCCCTCCCCACGCGGCAGCACAGTGCGCCACGAGAGGGTGTCGAGGTCGAGCCGCGCCACGTCGCTGCACGTCTTCCCGTCGTGCCCCCCCACGACGTAGAGCGCCTTCTCCTCCTGAGCCAACACAGAGGAGTGCGAGTGGCGTGGCGTTGGGACATCGCCTCGGCTGCCCCCGAGTGACCAGGCGCAGTTCCGCATGTCCAGCTGCTGAACCTTGTTGCTGTAGCACCCGTCGTCGCCTCCGAAGATGATGGGCCCGTGCTGGGGTGACATGCTGGATGTGTTTGTCTGCGCATAAGATGGGCAGTACGGCGAGGCATACTTCACGCTGAGCTTCTCCCACTTGCCCTGGCGTGTGTCGAGCAGCCACAGGGTGTTGTGGTAGAGTGCGTCGCCGTGGCCTGCCCAGGAGACGAGGGATTTGGAGTTGATGAATGCGCTGGTCTGCTGCGTGATCTTAGCAGGCCCATCGTTGCGGGGCTGCTCCGAGATCCACGCCTGCGTCACGAAGTTGAACCACCACACGTCGTTCTTCCGCTCCGCCCCGGTGGTCCCGCCGACGATGTAAAGCTTGTCCCCCAGCAGAGCGGTCACAGCATCGCACCGTGCGCTCGGGGACTGCCCGTTGCTATAAACCTGATTCCAATGCATGTGCCTGGCGCCACGTCACCTCAGACAGGCACCACGAGGGCCTGTCTGAAAACCGCGTGCGAAGCCAGCGCGTCGAGACGTCAGCCGGAGGGGGGGTGTGTTCGGTTTGGCGGGATCACTCTAGCATCCCGGGGGGTGGTGTGTGTGTGTGTGTGTGTGTGGTTATAAAGTTTTAAGGCGGTGTCGCCCTGCACGGGCAGTAGCACCTCCCCTTCAGTATCGCACTCCCGAAGGATTCCCCAACACGACGTGACACCGGTTTCGACGCGTACTCTTCGTACCCCTCCCCCCGGCCGCGTCTCTTCAGCGAAGAACCGGGGATAATCGGACCAGGGCTAGCTAAACCCTGGTGGTGTCACGGGTGGGGTTGGAGAGGGAGAAAAAGGAAGAAATGAAGTTGCGAAAAAGTCAAACACTGACACGTGAAATCAATAAAAAGGGTGGTATATATCGCCCCCTTGCTGCGACGTAGACACTAAAGAGTCAGGCCGCTTCAAGAGTCTTGAGGGCTTGTGTGTGTGTGTGTGTGTGGCGCAGAACGTCCCACACCCCTTTGCAGGAGACAGAGAGGGTGGTGGAGGGGAGGGGGGGTGGCGGCTGTGTCTGTCGGACGCACGTGTCATCCCCCCCCTCCCCTCTGCAGCCCCAGGAGCTAGAAGCCCCCCCCCCCCCCCTCCGTTCGCTCGTCAAGACAACCCTTTCGGGGGGGTGTATCACCTGCCATCTAACACTGCAGCTATCACAACAACTCACACAAAGCGGGACGCTAGCCCCACCCACCCACCCACCCACCCACCCAAAGTCACTTTTGACACTCTGACCATCCCACATCACAGCTGATGGGTTCGAAGAAGGAGTGCACCACCCCGAGCCCCTATGACAAGCTTTGATTCTGGGCAGGGCAGCTGCCTCACTCCTCCTTGGCCATATTGTATCACATACCCGAGACGCTCTTCCACCCCCCTCTTCCGCCCACACCGAGAGCGGAATGGGCCACGAGAGCGGGGCTAGGGAGGGAATGACACGACCTCTGACACTGCAGATGGAGACAAGACGATCTGAGAACCACATCGAAGGGGGTCCCCGGCACACAGTGTGGGTGCAGGGTATTATGGATGGTTATGTTAGGGAAAGGCGTGGTGGTGGTGGAGGTGGTGAGCGGTGGTCTGATGAGGGTGAGGTTAAAGCTCTAGATGATATACACACACACGAACACCGGCCCCACCTGTTGTGTGCTCCGTACAGACATGTTGTGACAATGTGTGGGTTCGTTCAGGTCTCGCGGTGACAAAGTGCTGGCCGCCCCCTTTTATTTGTAAACAACACAACGGGCAGCATCCCTGTCGTGGTATAAAAACACAGGGAAAAAAAAGAGAAGAGAAACGCGGCGGCAGTGATACGCGAGGCGCCACCGAAGGCAACACTACGCGTACACAACCGGGCCATCGCCAGACACACAGAAAAAGGTTAAAAAGCCTGCCTGACGACGGCCCAGCTGAACGGGGGTGCAGGCCTGTCGCTAACTTTTCGATTTTGCAGATTTGGTGGGTTGACGCTCCTGTTTTGGGGGGGGATCAGGGGGGAAAACACTAGGGGTCAATTTTTCTCGCGCGCGCTTCGCGCGCGCTCGTGTTGTTCCCAAATTTTCCCATCGGTGGACCACTAGGTGGGCACGGTGTGAGGCGCTGGGTTCCTTCCGTGGTTCCTCTCCCGCTCGCGCCGTCGGGTGCCGGAGGAAACCAAAAAAATGGCTTTCGGGACCATGATTTCGACGCTGCCCCCTGATATGCCACGGCCGTCAAAGCGCAAGGACTTGGTTACTAGACGGGCACGCGAGATGGGGGGTCTGGGGGGCAGAGCCCCCCAGCCGCCGGAGGCCACGGTAGTGAACATCTGTTCATTGTGGGCGTACAGATTCTGTGTGAGTTGGCTGCGCCCCCTGAGGCGACTGGGAGAGGCGCGTCGGTTCCCGGCAGCCGCCGGAGGCCACGGTAGTGAGCATCTGTTCCTGCAAAACCATACTCTCTTCGACGTCGACCCAGTGAAAGTGGGTTGACGCTTGGTCGACGCTTGGTGAGCGTCGACCCAGTGTAACCGGGTCAACGCTAGGTTAGCGTCGACCCAGTGCAATAAATGGGTTGACGCTTGGTCCAGGCTTGAATGGCAACCCAGTTCCACTGGGTCGACGCTCCAAGCCTCGACCAAGCGTCAACCCAGTCCACTGGGTCGACGCTGGGTCGACGCTTTTTTATGGGGGGGGAAACCTCAAATCACTGGGTCGACGGTCGACGGTCGACGCTTAGCGACATGCCTGACGGGGGTGCGGAAAGGGGGGGGGGGGAGGGGGCGGTGTAGGGGTTCGGAAAGTCAGTTGTGGTGTCCGCCCCGCAAGAGGAGCAGCACCCTTCTCCTGGGCAGACGCTGCCCCGGGGGATGCACAGGAGGGTGGGGGGATGCACAAAAAGAGCAGGGCGCCGATCTCTCCCTCTCCACCCGCATATCTAACACCGAGGCACGGCGAGGCGGGGAGCGCATGCATGACAGGCAAACCCACTCGGTGCCTTCGCCCCGATCGAAGAGACCTAGACACCAACCCTCCGCCTTGTGTATCGTGCGGCAGACGTGGGGTCGGCACTGCGCACCTCAGGACGGCGACAGGGGCGGCGTCGCAGCACCCGAAGCTGCCGATCCGGAGTGTGGGGTTGCCGGGGCGCTGGGCGGTTTGGGGGTCGGGTCCTCTTCTGGCTCCGACTCGTGGTCCGTCACGTCCATCCCCGTGCTGGCGAGGATGTCGTCGAGCGTGATCTTGCTCCTGCCCAACGGGGATGCGGTGTACTGTGTTGTGTTCATCGTCCCGTCCTTCACCGACGACTCGTTCCTGTCCTTCGGCTCCCTCGGTGCCGCACGCCTCACGCGGGTGCCCCCGCCTGATGCAGACCGTCGCGCCGACGTCGACCCCGAAAGTGAGTTTGACCGAGGCTTCCGGTAGCTTGCCTCCTTCTGGTCCTGCACCTCCTTCACCAGCTCCTTCCGGATCACGAGACACGCGGTCATCCGCGTGGGTGTCTGTGTGTGGGGGAGGGTGTGGTGGTGGTGGCGTCGAACGGTCAACCCACACCCATCAACCAGCATCAGAGCCGCAGCAACAGAAAAAAACAGTTGCGTCCCTCCACCAGGATGGTGGCGGTGGCGGGAGGAGCATACCGACCCTGTCACATCATATTTGTTCTGCCCGTCATGGATGCGGTCGATGTGATCGCGGAGCTTCATCGGATTCCTCTCCGGCTGCTCATGCTTGGGTGCGTGCGACAGGCGGGAGTACGTGTCCTCCGTGACTTTCGGCGGAGACGATCCGAAGAAGGTCAGCAGCTCCTGCGGCCAATACTCTGAGGTGCCGTCGTCGAAGTCGATGAGGAAGTTCGAGGAGCGGTCCTGCTGCCGGCACCCCAGCGACAGGTTGGGGGTGATGGTGCCATTCCGGCTGGGATGCATCGGGAAATCCGTGCCGTACAGCACAACGGCACGGTCCCGCCTCCGGCGGGTCCACGGCAGGCCCGCTTCAGACACGACCGCCTTGACGTACTGCAGCAGCTCGTCCTTCAGGTTCCGGTTCACATCATGCGGCAGGTCGATCCGCACGCGGTTGTCGCGGTAACCCATGAGACACTTCTCCGTGTTGCTGTGGAGGGCGTGCTGCTTGCGCCGTATCATGGCCTGCGTGCTGCGGTTCACCGCTGCGTCTGCATACAGCTTTTCAAACGCCGCCTGCCGCTCCTCCCGACCGCGGCTCCGCGAGCGCGACGCCGACGCCTGCCTCCGCTGCCTCCGGGGCGCCACCACCTCCTCCAGCAGCTGCAGGTTGTGGTGCACGGCACGCGCAGAGGCGAGCTCCCGCAGGTTGAACAGCACATCCTCAGATCCCTTCCGCAGGCACCCGCCCACACCCTCCTGGTCCTGCAGCACACCCTTGTCGAAGTCGACAAGTAACGTTGTCGCGACGTGCAGCAGGCTACCCCCGACATAGACACCGAGGCCCTTGGGACCCACATCTGTGCGATACACCAAAGGCAGCAGCTGGTGTCCAGCGAAGTTGGTGATGTGCACGACAGCCTCTGCGGCTAACCCGTCGTGCGGCTGTCGGTAAGGCGGGTCGTCGGTCGTCGACTCGTCGGTGCGGAAGGGAGACGGTGCCCTCCCAGAAGCAGCAGCAGGGAAGCGCGGCGGCTGCACAGGTGTGACCCCGAAGGGGGACGGCCCCCGGGGGTACTCTGAGCTTGGCTCAGATCCGTTGCCTGCGGCGGGCTGACGCGTGGACTCTGTGTCGAAGGCGGAGACCACGTCGATACCGCGATCGCGTTTCTCCCGCGGCGAGACGGGGCTGACGGAGGAGTCGTCATCGTCTGCACTGTGGGCCTGGGCGGATGGGTGTGGCGACCACATCGGTGAAAGGACGTGCCACACCCGGTGTGGGCGTGCCGACCGCCCAAAGGGCACCTGCGGGTGTGGGGAGGTACACTGGCAATTCAGCGATCGGAGGAAAGCAGACATTCACGCGAAGCTCACAACACGGGAAGGCGTACCAAAGGGAGGAACAGAACGGTCGTCAGCAAGGGAGCGATTGCGGAGTGAGGCTGGGGTGATCATCGAGGGACTTCCAATGAGACACGTCCTCGTCCTTCCAGATTGGGTGTTGCTGGGGGCACGCGCCCGTCCGCAAACCCGCCCACGCATGGGCACGGCTGTGTTGTGCTAGGGAAGAGGAAAGGCAAAGAGGGAATGGCAAATGGCAGGGATGGCGTAAAAACGACAGGGTGCAGTGGAGTAATGTGGATGCGGGGCTGGCCTCGTGGGCCTACCACGCAGGGCGCATGCGCCAGGATGCAGAAAAGGCTGTGCCCGTCCGCTGACAGTCAAGGCAGAGAACAGAGAAGACACAGAGAACGAACGGAACGGGGAACAAGGATGGGGCAACCGACTTCGGGGCGTGAATCTGCGCGCACTGGATGTTGTTGGTCTTGCGGAATGGTACAGGAGAGCTAACGACCCGGTGAGGGGGAGAGGTGCGCACAGAGACGCGGATGCCGCTTGCCCCGAGGAGGGGGAAGCACGATATTTATAGAGAAAGGCCAAACAAAACTGGCAAATGCTACACGGTCAAGTGCAGCAGATCCGGGAGGGAGGGAGGGAGAGAAGAAGAGATGGGGGACAAGCCAGAAGCGGCCGTGCACCCCCACTGCATTTGGCGATGCAGCTGCCCTTTCTACGCTCCACCGGACAAGGGGGGGGGGGGTTTGATCGTCGAGAGTGAATGGAAAGGTAAAGGACAAGGGGGGGGGAGGGGGGGTAAAGAGTAGAATGTAGAATTGATTGTTCAATTGCTAAAGGTAAAGGACAAGGGGCGGAGTGGGAGAGGGGGGAATATACCCCACAGCCATATAAGAATCAACAGTGGTGAACAGCGGGGGTCGCTTCCGGGTGTGCCTTTGTGTGTGTGGTGTGTGTCGGTCCGTCCGCTGGGGCAGCGGCACTGCCCTTTTCGGTCTATGACGATACCGGAACAAAAAAGAACACACACACACACACACAATATGAAGACGAAGACGAAGACAAAGACACCCTACCGCCACCTCTGCATCAACTCATTCTTCTCTTCTCTGTCTCTCTCTCGGGAAGGCGGGCAGCGCACAACAACCACAACATCCCCTTTCCTTTTCATACCAGCTGTGGGGGCCCTCCAATAAAGAACAAGAATAATAAAAGGCGCCGGGCGAATTCGATTCAACAGGCGCATAATTTGTGTGATGTGCAATGGGTTGTGTTGTGTTGGGGGGGGGGGGGGTAGGGGGGGTCATAAGCCCGTACAAAACCAAAATTTTCGACATACCATCAGAGCCGCCCTAATACCTGATCTGACCCGAAAATCCGACCCATACCCCCCCGGAAACTGTCTGGGGCCCACTTGTGACACCTGATACGCACTTTTGTGATGATTTTTTGGGGTCCTAAAAAATGTACCTCAGTTTCGTACCTTGCCTTTGTACCTGAACCACTCCCGACCGCATTATTTCGTTCTTTGCAAGGGAAGGGTGTCACTACGCTCACTCAGCACGCCGAGCAACACATGCCGCGTGCCCAGGGCCTCGCAGAGGTGTCAGATGCTGCTGCAGAGGAGTACCTTGCTCGAAAGACGCTCGCCAAACGGGAGATGTGCGGGGTCTCGGCAGAGAGCGTTGTGGCAGACCTGCGTAAAAAGAAAACGGCACACGACATCGGTGAGGCGACATTATTTCGGGCGCTCCGTCGGGCTGGGTACGTAGGAGAGCGAGTGGGACGTGGTGACGACAGATATATGCAGTGGTGCATCAACTGCACGCACGTGCGGGAAAAGCGGCGTTCCTTGCTAGCCAAGAAAGATGTCACCTGCACTCCTACTCCTCCCACTCGTCCTGCTCCTACCCCCACACCAACTGATACGGGCAGTGAGAGTGATGGCAGCTCCAGAGCAGCAGATGATCTAGGAAGCAATGAGCGGGTCAGCCGGGCAGACTACCTCAGTCTGTACCGGAAGTACGAAGCGTTGCGGGCCCGCCACCACCGCCTCCAGGAGAGGACCCGAGGGTTGAGAGTAGGGTTGTACAACGCCAGGGAAGGGTATTCCCCTGGCGTTGAGACATCCGGCGACCTTGCGGTCGCACTGTGTGGGGGCTGAGTCGGCAGGCAGATGCCGATCCAATGACCTTGTTGAGTCCCCACATGGTACACTCTCATACGTGTTGTCGAGACTGCGTGGTGTGCATATCCTGCGGGGCGCAAATTACACAGTCATTACACAGCCACTTCGGCTCTCAGGGCGTACAATATCCCAATCGTGCCTTCACAGGCTAAGATCGACGAAGCAAAAGCATCTACAACGCTGCCTACTAATGCCGATGCAGCCTCCCAGGCGTACGAAGTACTCACAATGACCCATATGCGATCGAAGTACTACACCCAGAAGGTGGCTGAACTCATTCTGCTGACGCAACAACACAACATTCCCACTAATCAGGTCAAGAAAGACCTTGCCGAGGCACTGGGGAAGGCAACATGCGTGCCACCTGAGCCAGAACCACCGCAGAAAAGGCAAAGAACGAAATAATGCGGTCGGGAGTGGTTCAGGTACAAAGGCAAGGTACGAAACTGAGGTACATTTTTTAGGACCCCAAAAAATCATCACAAAAGTGCGTATCAGGTGTCACAAGTGGGCCCCAGACAGTTTCCGGGGGGGTATGGGTCGGATTTTCGGGTCAGATCAGGTATTAGGGCGGTTCTGATGGTATGTTGAAAATTTTGGTTTTCGTACGTTTTTAGGGGGGCTTCACGGTGGGATCTTGTAAATTATACATGTATAACTACAAGTATAATACATGTATAATACATGTATTATACATGTATAATACATGTATATGCCTGAAATATACATGTAAAATACATGTATATCAAGTAAAAATACATGTATAATACTTGCATGTCAACTATTATACCGTATACGTAAATATTATGGAACGTAAATATTATGGAACGGGCCCATTTTTGGCCGGTCCGTTCCATAATATTTACGTTCCAAAATATTTACAGGGCCAGTTGGGGACTCGGTGGTGAGGACGGCTTGCGTCAGGAATCGCGCGAAAAGTGCACGAGTAGGTCCCGTCAGGGACTCTGTATGCCGTCCGATCCCCTGGTCCAAGTCCCCGAGTCGCAGAAAGCCCTGTAAATATTATGGAACGAAAAAAATCTGGAACGCCAACCCACCAGCGTTCCAAAATATTTACGTATACGGTACATGTATTTTTACTTGATATACATGTATTTTACATGTATATTTCAGGCATTTACATGTATTTTACATGTATAATACTTGTCATGCAAGTATTATACATGTAAAATACTTGCATGACAAGTAAAATACTTGCATGCAAGTAAAATACATGTATTTTACTTGCATGCAAGTATTTTACTTGTCATGCAAGTATTATACATGTATAATACTTGCATGACAAGTATTATACATGTAAAATACATGTAAATGCCTGAAATATACATGTAAAATACATGTATATCAAGTAAAAATACAAGTATAATAGTTGACATGCAAGTATTATACTTGTATTTTTACTTGATATACATGTATTTTACATGTATATTTCAGGCATATACATGTATTATACATGTATAATAGTTGACATGCAAGTATTATACATGTATAATACATGTATATACTTGTAGTTATACATGTAAAATTTACAAGATCCCACCGTGTTATGACCCCCCCTAGGCATACAGTGCAAACGATAATTATTATCGCATACGATAATTATTATCGTATTCCCATTATCGTATATTATCGTATACGATAATATACGATAATGGTGCGATAATTTTTTTTGAGATTTTCGGAAAACCAGAAATCAGCCCAGAGCACATTGAAAAAGTGGTAAAAGTGGAGCCGGAAGCTGCCATTTTTGCTTCTTTGAATTATTGGTGACGGGGGGCTTCACTCAGAAGTGTAGAATGTCCCTCACAAATGGGTAGCAGAGACACAACACACATAGTGCCATGACATGCACATCACTATGTCTGTCTGAAGAAGTTTCAGGCACAGTGGGGCGGAGAGGACTCTGGGGATTGGGCAGTGGCCGTTCCACATGCCCTTCCCCTCGTGACTTACACCCTGTCGCCACCCCACTTCATGGAAAACATGACTACGCAGCAACAGGGTCATACTTGCGGCGGTATGCAACCACCAGTACAGCCTGTTGCGGGTTCGCAAAGCCGACTGGTACGCTGCCTTGCCGTCGGGACCCAGATACTGAGGACACCGAGACAGAGCACCCTGCCCAGAACATGAACAAGAAAGACGGTTCGACTGATGGGGAAGAACCTGATAGGCAGGTGTGGTCTTCGGTGCAATGTTTGGAGAGATCAGGAGATTTTTCTTCAAGGCTACCACTTATGTTGGACTTGGCCTTCGCTCCCGTGAGCAGTGAAAAAGTGAGGAACACCGTTCTTCCCCTCTGACTGACGACCAGTGATGACATAGCGAAGGACCTTGAATGGGGTTTGAACCCGAGAGAGGCAATACTCAACCAAAGGTATTCTTCAGGACCTGGCACGGAACGGGCGATACGAACGCTCCCACCGTGCGCACGGACCTGTCTGCAACTCTACAAGGAACCACGGGGTGGCGCGCGCACATCACCTCGGAGGCCTCAAGGAGCCTGCCTGACCTGCACGACTCCGCTGCGCTACAAGGCGGAGCTCGGGCGCCATCCTCACCGACAGCAAGGCAAGGGGTGATGATCATCTGGAGACACCTGAGCCCATGCAGGATTGGAGAGACGCGATCCACCTGAGGGAGACCACCATCCACCTCCTTCGGACAGACCACACAGCCTTGTCGATGACCACAGCAGCCCGGACACAGACCAGTACGCGTACCCTGCCTGCAGCACCGGACCCCACAGGCTCATCTTACCCTTCCTGGGGCTGGGAGAATGGTAGTGATCTCTATTTTGTGGCTGATTGTGGCCCTTGGCGGGGTTTGGTGGCGTTTGGCGGTGGTAAACTGGAGATTTCGGTGATTGGTTTCGGGCAAAATCAGGTGGGTATCGCATACGATAATGGGATTATCGTATGTTATCGCATACGATAATAATTATCGTATCCGGTCGTATACGATAATGGGATTATCGCATCATACGATAATGGATTATCGTATGCGATAATAAATTATCGTATGCGATAATTTTCCGAAAATTATCGTATCTGGTATATGTGCGATAATAATTATCGTTTGCACTGTATGCCTAGGGGGGGGGGGGTTGGTTCCTGTGCCGAACGGTGCATCTTTACCGCACCAATAACCATGCACAGGATCCCGATTCGTTTGTTGGTTCATATTTTCTGGCATTTCTGGGTGGTTCCTTGCTGTTGTCGGCACCCAAAACGGAAGCAACGCAAAAGCGGGGGATGCGTGGGCAGAGGGCAGAGGGTAGTACGACAAGATGAAAGAACCCGGAAGAAACAAGGGCGGGAAAGGTCATGTCAACAAACAAAACAATATCGAATGGCCCTCCGTTTCATTGCGGCAGAGGAGGGCCGGATGATATGGTTTTGGTCTCGATGAGAGCCTGGCGCGAGGTAGTGTGTGCGTGTACACACCTACCCTACACACATTCACTCCCTGCGAGCAAAGAGCTGCGCAATGCGTGCTGCGGGGAGTGCCGTGCGGTACACCCGCACCTCATCCATGTGCCCCACGAACTTCGCGTTGCTCGCGAGCCACGCCACACCGCCCAGGCGCGTGTAGTAACCCTTCTCGAACGCCCCGCGCACCCCGGAGATACTCGCAGTCGCCACGGCCTGCCCGTCCACGTAGTTTGTCGCGGTGTTGGTGGAGCGCGACACGACAGCCGCCACGTGGTGCCATGCCCCGTCGTCGATGGCAGGGCCACGTGACCCGAAGGTGACCTTGCGCCCCCCCCGTTCCGTGCCGTACACAACAGTGGTAAGGGACTTGCCGGGGCCGCCCGCCATCAGTGTCAGCCCCATGCTCGACGGCCTCCCGGCGTTGGAGAAGATCGGCATCCTGTGCGTGGTGGGCGCTGTCACCTTCACCCACATGCACACGGTGATGTCGTCCAGCCCGAAGAGGAGGAAGTCCGGCATCGGGGCCATCTGCACCTTCAGGTGCCCGTTGTTCCACTTCTTCGGCGTGCCCGACAGCACCGCGCACTTGCCCGACACCCCGCGCGCCTCCCCCACAGACACCCCCGTCGGGTCGGCGTACGCCTGCACCCTCCTGGTCGAGTCGTACACGATGGTGGGGGACGACGGCGACGACCTGTCCGCCACCACACCCGCCTCCTCGAAGGCGTAGTGCACAATCAGCTTCTCGTCCGACGCGGTCTTCGTCTCCACCCAGATTTCGACGACCGCGGCGTTCCCTGCCGCCCCCGTCGCCGTGTCTGCCACGGCGTATGTGAAGGTGTCGAGCCCGACAAACCCTGCGTCCGGGCGGTACGTGAACCCGCCGTCGCCGCGCAGCGCCAGCTTCCCGTGCGACGCTGTGGCCACCACCTGTGCCCTGCCCCTGCCCCTGCCGCTGACCACGCCCCGGTCATTCGCAAGCACGCCCGCGCGCCCCGCGACCTGCAGCGTCTCGCCCTGCGTCCCCACGTACACGTCCTTGAAGGCACCCGCCCGCCCCAGCAGGGGGAGCATCGCCTGCCCCGCACGCCGCCCGATCGTGGCCATCGACGCCCCGTCGTAGTGGTAGTAGTTGTACAGGTCCCCCGACACAATCCAGTCGGCGTGCGCGTCCTCTGTCGCCACCTTCGCCTGCGCAGCCCTGATGATATCCCCGCGCCGACCCTGGTTGTCGTTCCCCTGCACCACCACGACAGGCAGGTCCGCCACCCCCAGGTCCCGCCGCACAGACGCAATCAGCTCCACCAGCGCCGCCTCGTACCCGTTCGCGGTCGCGTCGGAGAATGCGTCGTTGTACCCCTGGAACCACACGAAACCCGACACAACGTGGTCGGCCGGCACGTCGTCCGCCAGGAACTGCTTGAACCCTGCAATGGCCTGCTTGTACAGGTTGCCGCCCTTCCCGCGCGGGGCCCAGTGCTCCTCGTTCGCAATCTGGGTACCCCCCTTCGCAGCCTTGAAGAGGTACACATCCTCCGAAGGTGTCTCCGAGCACGTGCCCAAACCCCAGCTCCGGGCCGAACGCATTCCCGTACTTCGGGGCGAGGCGGCCTGTTGCCGTGCGCACCCCGATGGTCGACTTGGCGAACACGTCGTCCCTGGTCTCCAGCAGCACCGGGTCAAAGATCCCGAGTTCGCCCGCCGACCCGTGCCCCACCATGTTCGATTGCCCCGCCATCAGGAACACGCGTGCACGGCCACCTGCCGGCGGGGTTGGTGGTGCTGGAGTCGGTGCCGGTGCGCGTGTGCGCGGTGCGCGTGTCGGTGCAGGTGCAGGTGCAGGCGCACCCCCCGCCTTCTTCGGAGCCAGCAGGTACTCGTATGTGTAGGCCTGGAAGCCGGTGAACTTCGCAGAAGGGGTGTTGGCCACAACCAGGTACAGCTTCTCCCCTGCGGCAGCGCCCACCCGCACCGTCACAGCCGCCCCCGCCGTCGTGACCGGCAGCTTGTGGTACGTCCGCTTCCCCGTCTCCGTGTTGTGCACCACCGCCTGCGCCCGGAACTCCGAGTACGCCGGGTTACGTGTCGACGGCTTGATCCCGACCTCGTACGTGGTGGCCGCAGTCACGTTCACCTCGTACGCGTCGAACGCCCAGTCCCCGATCTTGTAGCGGTCCGGCACAGCCACCCACCCCGCACCTGCCCCGCGCACCCCGTAGAACTCCGCGATCTTGTTGTCCACCTCCGATTCAGGGAACCGCTTGTCCGCCCTCCTCTTCCGGTTCTTCTTGTCCATGCGCCGGAAGGACCCGGCCTCCGATCTGCGGAAGGTCTCCTCGTAGTCCACGTCCCACGTCGTCACGCGCGCCGCGAAGTCGCTGAACACGTCGCGCATGTCGAACCCGGCCTCCCGCAGCGCGTTGTACATCCCCTCCGCAGGGGCGCCGCTGGTCGGGGCCAGCCCGAGCACCTCGCGGTTGAACACCTTCCCGATGAAGAAGTCGTCCCCCAGGACGTGGTGGGTGACATACCACTCCCAGATGGCAGCCCCGTACTGGTGGCCCCCCTTCCCGTTGTCGATGATCCCGTCCTCAAACACCGAGCTCTGCGTGGTCCACAGCGCCAGCTGCGGCTGCAGCGTGTACATCCCGAGGATCGTGTCGTATGCGGTCGGCTTCATCGAGAACGCCCCCCACGATGCGGTCGACTCGGCCAGGAACTTCGTGAACCCCCTGGCGCGTGACTGTTATGCGTGGAAGTTCTCGTGCAGCACGTACTGGTTCCACGGCTTCCCAAAGTCGAACTTGCTGACCCACGCCTTGCGGTACCCCGCCGACAGCCGCTGGCCACGCGGCTTTGCAAGCTCCGCACACAGCGCCCCGTGCACGTACATCCCGGTCTCCAGCACGTTGTGCTCCCAAGTCATGTCGTGCCCGGACAGCTGGTACTCGAAGCTCTCCTGCGTCGTGTCCGTCACCCCGGCAGCCCAGTACATGCAGTAGTACACCCCGCACAGGTAGTTCGGGTACTCTGCCTTCGGCACCGCCATGCTGAGCCCGCTGTCGCAGTCGTCCCCGAGCTCCGCAATCTCGCGCTCCGCCAGCGCCCTCTCGTACACACGCACGTCCCACACCTTCCCGGGGTAGCGCCCGACCGTCAGCGACCCCCCCAGCGTCCGTGGGGCGGCCCGCCCGGTCTGCGCTCCGGTCGTTTGCCAGCAGCTCCGCCGTCACAGGGTGCCGGTTCTCCGACAGGTCCTCGTAGGCAAACTGCAGCGGCACGAATGCGAACAGCCCGTCGAACGGCCCCTTCTTATTTGCGAGCACCTCCAGCGAGCACCGTGCCTCGCAGCGCCCGAAGGAGCACATCTCCCCGGCCCCGCACGTCCCGCATGTCACTGTCTTCCCCTTCCCATCCCGGACTGCCCCGCACACAGCCCCCTTCTGCGCACACACAGCGGCGTCCCCGCGTGCTGGCGGTGCCGGTGCAGGCGCACGTCCACGTCCATGTGCACGTGCACCTGTCGGTGCCGGCGCGCGTGTGCGCGGCACAGGTGTCGGGGGTGCCGGCGTCCGCACAGGGGCCGGTGCGCGTGTGCGCGGCACAGGTGTCGGCGCAGCTGTCGGTGCACGGGTCGGCGGCCCCTTGCTGCACGGCGCTGCGACCTCACCCACGTCGGTGACGGCGTGGTTTGCGAAGCTGACGTGGTCGATGAAAAACTCGCCCCCGCGCCCGAACGGTGACCCGCCCAGGTGGAACTCCCCGATGGCCATGCCCCCGTACTTCGAGTTCTGCCGCAGGTCCATCTTCACCCGCCTCGTCAGCACAACCTTCCCGTCCACCCACAGCCGCAGCTTCGTCTCCGCCGCCGTGTACGTCAGCACGATATGCGCCCACTCCCCGCGCCGCAGGGTCGCCCCGCTCCGCGCCCACAGCGCCGGGGTGTGCACCTCAACCCGCCCCGCACCGTCCACCGCCACCCACGCACCCCAGTGGCCCGCCCGCCGGTCCTGCCGCGTCTTGTGCGTCGCACCAATTGTGAACAGCCCCCTGGACCTGCCCAGACGCACCGGCTTCACGTGCCCGGCGATGGTAAAGTCCGTGTTCCCCGTGGGCGCCCCGTTCGACGCCCGCAGGCCGATGAAGTCGCGCGGCTTGACGTGGTATGACCTCCCGCACACGGCGTTGCCGCCGCTCCCGAGGGCGATCCGCTTCCGCGAGCTCGTCCGCCGGTACGTGTCCTCCACAGCCGGCCCGTCCAGCGTGTACTGCGAGTAGATGCTCCCCTGTGCCGCCCCGGCACAGAGCACGGCCACGGCCAGCAGCTGCGGCAGCATCCGCGGATGCTGCATCCCGCTGTGCATCGTGAGGCGGGAAGGCGCAGGGGGTGGGCCCCAAAAGTGCTGCGGAAGCTGAGAAGAACCCCCCCCCCCTTCTTACCTGTGGTGGCGGTGGCATGTGTGGTGCACATCCCTTTTCATCCCCAACGTCGGGAGAACGTGTGCAGCATCTTCTCGGAGTGCGGACTGCATCCGCCGCAACGTCGGCGCTCCGACTTGATGGGTATGGGATCCGAGGCACGACACCTCAACGTGTCTATTCCGTTTGTCAGTGCCACAAGACGCGTCCCGCATCGAGACGCTTCCACGCCAACCCCCAAGAAGAGTATCTGCCAAATGGGCGCCCCCACGCTGTTGAACCCAAGGCACTCTCCGACACGCCTGATGAGGCAGGAGAAACACCTCACACTCTGCCACTCCCGAGCGCCACAACCTCGGCGTCCGGTGCATTTGCCGAGCGAACATTCAACCATGTCCTTTATCGTGAAGATATATGCCCGCTTCAACCAGAGGAACACAACACGCACTAAGCTTTTGCTGATCCCGCGACGTGCCCTTTGAAGAGCCCTTTGGGCGCCGCGACTGTCCGTCCCGACCCTCTCCTGTGCCCCTCCCCCTCCCCCACCCCCCACACTCCCACACGTCCCCCACTTTCACAGCCAGGCCGTGGCTCGTGCACTGGGAGGGTTGTCGCTGGGGGACTCCAGATTCGATCCAACCCTACGCTGCACTGCACCACACTACCCCCACCACCCACCGACAGGAGGGTGCGGGGGTGGCGTGGAGTGAAGTCGGGAAGAGGAGTCGGCAGGCGCAGAGAAGAGAGTCGAACTTCCGCACTCCGCCATGTCTTTCCTCAGTATATAAACCGAGGTCGTGGCAAAAGGGGGCATGTGGAGGCAGGAAAGATGGAGGGCAGTGGGCCTTGCTTTGGTTTCCTCCGGCGGAGGGGGGGCGGGGTGACTTTTGTGACGGTTGTGGTTCGGGGAGGACAGGGAACAAGGGAGACATGGCTAGGCTAAACGGGTGTGGACAGCAGGCAAACTGAGCAGTAACTCTTTGCCGCGGGAAGGCGGGGAGGCGGGGGGAGGGGAGGTGAGCGGGGCAGGGCACGCCTAGTGGCGGTCAAAGTGTGGTCCAGAAAAGGGGTGGGGAACGCCGTAACATTTGTTTCTACCGAATCCCGCAAACAACTTTTTCTTTGCCATATTTTTTTTTGCACGGTGGACTCCCGCACATCGGGGGTAGACCCGTTTGGGATATCGGAAAAAGCGGGGGTCTGGACCCCCCGCGATTGGGGGGTATGGACCCCGCTATCGGGGGGTCGTCTGGGCACCAAAAAATAGGCAGTGCAGACTCCCGATATCGGGGGTCCATACCCCCGCCCCAGGGGGTGGGGGTCCGCCGTGTGGCGTTTTTACCCCCCCCCCCCCCGCCCCCTCCCCTCCCCCAGCAGAGCACGAGAGGAGGGGGACACAGGCAAGAGGGGAGCCGCGGGGGTGGGCGAAGTGAGAGAGAATGTATGACACAATAAGATACGGAGGGGAGGCGAAGGGGGGAGGGGATGAACAGACCCGACCCCCACCCCCCTACCTGCCCCGCCTCCGCCCCCCTACTTTCCCACCCCACCCCACCCGGCATGTTCGATCCCTCTTCGAAGCAACGCGCTCCCCACCCCACCTCCCGCCCCCCCGGCATGTCCACCCTCGGGACGATCTCTGGGCTGTGGCGTGGGTGTGCACAACGCACGCACCGGGGGAACCCCACAGGACGAATACCGAGGGCACACACGCCAGTGCCACTCTCACCACAACAACCCTCGCCTCTCTGCGCAGTATCACAACGGTTTGAAAGGGGTACGCCAGCGGGTTAGGGTGTATTTTTTTTTTGCGCAGCGCAGGCGCAGTGCCGTACTGCCAGAACCGGTTCAACCGTGAGGGCACAGCAGCCGGGGTTCCCGGAAAGGGAAATGAAGCTGATGCTGATGATGCTGCTGCCGACGGCCACTGAGGCGCGCTACTGTGCAACAGGCATGCTCCACAGGACAGACCCCCCGCCTGTTTTCGACTGCATGGCGTAGCGTTTCCGCCCCGCTTCCGGGAGGGTGGCGGGGGACGGCGTGCGCCGCTGCGCCTCGTAGACCGGTGCGGACATGGCCCGTTCCAACTCGCCCTCCTCCTCTTCACTCTCATCCGCAGCCCACCGCGAGTTGCGCCCCTTCAGCACGAAGCTGGTGCGTGCATCCAGGTCACACAGGATCTTCTCATGGAGCTGCTTCAGCGCCTTCTCTGTTTCCCGCGACACTTGCAGAGGGTCGTCGGGGTTCTGTGAAAGGGGGGTGGGTTACAAAAAAAACACGAGCAGAAGAGCCGCAACACTCATCAGCCAACATCCAACCCCAACCCTCCGCTGCTAACCCAATCACACCAGGCATACCGTGATGCAGAACACTCTGTTCTTATGCAGGATCTGCCCGAGGCAGTTGCGCATCTTCACCTCCGGGGGATCGGACAACCCAAAGGTCCATGACGAGACGCTGTCGAGATGTGTCACCACCACGAAGGGTGCGTTGCCGAGCTGCTTCTCCCACCAGGCGAACCGGGAGGCCAGGTCCTTCACCTTGGCGAGCGACGCACTCCCGCCCAGCAGGCCGCCGGACGGGATGATGTCTGTCGCGGGGATGACGAATATCACGTGGTCTATCGCATTCTGCGGAACCGGCTTCGCATCCCGCCACCCGTTGGCAAGGAGGTCGGTCTTCCACTCCATCCCCTTCAGCATCTTGCCGTACAGCTCCGCCTCCTCCGACTCGGGCTCCAGGTGTTTGTTGCACCGGCGCCCCGCCGTGTCGACCAGCACCCACTCCACAGGAGCCCCCCGCCTGCTCTGGGCGTAGTACGGCTCATATGTGTCGGTCCCACTGCTGACCGCCCGCCCCACGGGCGCCGTCGCCCAGTTGTCCCCCCCCGTGACACACTTCCGGTAGGTGTTGACAAACGCGCTCTTCCCGGCGTGCTGCTTCCCCAACACCAGGATGTTCTTCGTGGGCTTCTGCTTCGTTGCCCTGGAAGACTCACGCCTGGTGTGGCGCATACCCGACGCCTGCTGCTGCCCTGCCGCAGGGGCGGCGTAGGTGAGCTGCAGTGGGGCCTGCTGCTGCTGCTGCGAGTGGGCGGCGCGCGCAGCCCCCGCGCCAGGCAGGACAGGCATCTCCTGGTCGTCGATTTCCTCGACAATGGGCCCGCTGGAAGCAGCGCCGCTGTTGTAGGTGGGGAAGGAGGCGGAATCGACAGGATCGGCATATGTCACATTGCTTGCGGCAGGGCTGGGTGCGGCGGAGGTGCCAGTGTACGACCCGGACGAGGAGACGCCTGGGGTGCCGGCGCTGGAGGCGCGCAGCTGCGCCGAGGCACGGACGGGCCCCGTCCGCCCGGAGCTTGCCCTCTGGGGAGCCCTCTGAGGCTTGTTTGCCGCACCCAGCATGCTGTCGAACCACTCCATTGCTGAAAAGTACAGTGTCCTCTCGCAGGGGGGGGGGAGGGGAGGAGGGAGGGATGGGGGGCTCCCTGCCGTCTGCCAGCCCTGTGTGGTGTGGCGAGGTGTGTTGCGAGAAGGTGCGCTGAAGAGCCTCCAAAGACATGTGGAGGTGCTTTTGGGGGATGGGGGTGGGGAGGGTTGGGGAGCTCCTGCTGTCTTCTTCGCTGAGTAAAAAAAAAAGATCCCCGGGCAGAATCCTTCGGCAGTTTTCTTCTTCTAAATGAAAACAAAACAGGGGGGGGGGGGAAAGGGTGGTGTGGGGTGGTGGTGGGGAAGCAGAGGCAGGGGGGAGAGGCGGAGGGTGTGTGTGCCCAATACAGTTCCTTCTTGGGTGCACGGTGGATGCCGATGCGGTTGTGATGAAACAAGGCACGTTTGGTGCCTTTGCGTTATTTCTTTTCCCTCAGGGCGGCTGGGGGAGGGGGTGCTGGCAAAACACACCTGGCTCTGCCAGGTGTGTTTTGCCAGCACCTCCCCCCGCCCAGACCACCCCCCCCTTTCCCGCCCCTACATCTAGTGCTGTGCCGAATCGAAGAAGAGCCATGGGGTTGACGGGGCAAACCCAGATAGAGAAAACAATGCTCTCCAAAAAAAAAGGATACGGCTGGTTGATTTGTGGCGCCAATAATCCGGGCTAAACAACGGCAACAGGCAAAACTGTCACCCCCCACCCACCCCGGCAGACCCGACTGTGGATGGGTGCCTTCGTTGCTCAAAGAGCGCTGCATCGTTGCCATCATTTTGACACTTCACAGGAGATCCTGTTTTGTTTTCAATGTGGAGGTGACCACGTTTTGAGTGTGCCGACTCTCCGAGTGAAGAGCGAATCACGGTGTGATGTGGGCGGTGCGGTGCGGTGCGGTGGGTGGGACGGAGTGACCTCCCCCCCCCCCTCCAATCGAGATCCCTTTTTTGAAAAACTGGTTTCGACGACCAACCACACCCCCTCCCGGCTGAGTGTTCGTTTTTTTAATCATCTCCCAGCAAGGCGATGATGTGCCAGATGTGCCAGGCGAAAATGCAACGGCACGGGGGGGGGGGGGGGGGCTGAAGGTGCTGAATGACTTCCTTTTTGGTTATTTTTTTCTGAAAAAGGTTGAATGGCCGGCATGACCCCCATTGTTGTTAGCCCCCATTTAAAACTTTACGTTTTAAACGTTTTAAATGTTTTAAATGTTTTAAATTAAAACGCGTTTTAAATTAATTTAAAACGGAGTTTAAAACGGGGGTTAAAACAGGGCGTTTCTGTGGTGTTTTCACACCAAAAAAAAAATTTCGGCCAAAAAAAATTTTCCATGCCCCCTGAGGCCCCCCAGCTCATATTCTGGGTGATTATTCCTGCATTCCTGTCACAGCGGACACATTATTGGTGGAAAATAGGTGGCACTGACGTTGTGGTGAGGGTTGCATCAATCGCACCGGCATCAGTTGGCACACCCCCTCCGTTGTTCTCAGGAATAATGCAGTTTGACATCAGCATATTTCTGGAGTGTCGAATCTTCATCTTGCATCACTCGATGTGCACCCTTTTGAGCTGAATCCATGATACAAAGTCGCAGGTTGAAGGCCGGATCACCATGATGGGGATGGCAATGGACCCAGCGAACTCCACCAGCTCCTTCGACAGTCCTGGAAGCACCTTCTGGAAAAGTTGCACAGTTCCAGTTGCCACCTGGAGCCTACCTTTGGCCTGCCCCTCTTTGAGAGGAGCATATCTGTATTCCCTTTACTCTCCTATGGACGCCCGACTTCTCTGATCGAGAGAAGCCTACAAAAGGCGTAACCATCCTCGTCATGTATTCTTTGCCTCCAACTTTCACTTTTGCAGAACGGATCCCGATGAACTCCAAACAGGAAGTGCAGCCAGCTTCATCACGGCTGTGTTCAACAAGACAGCCAGGTGATGTTGTTGCTGTCAGAACGATGGTTGCAGCACTCGGCTGCGCCCCACCTGGGGTTGCTCTGGCTGTTGCCAAGCTAGTGTTTGGGACAATTATTGATCACCTAGCCATTCTCTCGGCACCCTAATGATCGTGGGTAGGCAGCAGGAACCTGCACTCTGGGGGGACGTCATCGATGAGTTTCTTTGAAGAAAGCCGGCGGCTACCGCTGGAGTTAAGGTCCGAAGGGGTCAGTACCACGGGCGCCACACCGCTCGTGTTGGGCATCGGGTTTCGGTGAAGGCGGGGGCGCTGAGAAAGCGACATGTACGTAACAAGCAATGATCAACCATACACCAGCAAGTCAAACAGGCACCACCGTTGGATCGTTCGTGCACCCGAGTCTGTACTGTACCATCCTGAATCTTTTCTGGGTGATTGTCAACGATGAGGGCATGAGCTTGCGTCAGGGTGAGCAGAGGAACGGGTTGAGGCCAGGGTGAATGGAGGGTGAAAAGTAGCCCACTTCACCAGGAGGCGAATTTTCGCAGAAAGCCCTGCCACACAGCTGTGTTTGCCTGATCATGCTCAAAAGGCCTGCAATAGGCTATTTCACACAGGGAATTTGTTCACCCATTTGGGACCCCCAGGGAGCCTCAAAATTGGATTTTTTTGCCGAAGATGGCCTCAGATGGCCCAAAACGATCAATTTTGGGTTCCAGAAAAAAAAATCGAAAAGTCTCCCCCTATATTTTGCAGGGTTTTTTGCCGTTTTAAACCCCGTTTTAAACCCCGTTTTAAATACCGTATACGTAAATATTTTGGAACGTAAATATTATGGAACGTAATTATTATGGAACGTAAATATTATGGAACGCTGGTGGGTTGGCGTTCCAGATTTTTTTCGTTCCATAATATTTACAGGGCTTTCTGCGACTCGGGGACTTGGACCAGGTGATCGGACGGCATACAGAGTCCCTGACGGGACCTACTCGTGCACTTTTCGTGCGATTCCTGAGGCAACCCATCCTCACCACCGAGTCCCCAACTGGCCCTGTAAATATTTTGGAACGTAAATATTATGGAACGGACCGGGCAAAAATGGGCCCGTTCCATAATATTTACGTTCCATAATATTTACGTATACGGTAATTTAAAACGGCGTTTTAAACTTTAAAACGTTTAAAACGTTTAAAATGTTTAAAACTCGGTTTCTAACAACACTGATGACCCCCCCCCCCTGCCAGTTTCCTCCCTTCCCACCCTGGCCAACACAATTCAAACAAGAACCACTTGGGCACGCCACACCACCACCCCCCAACGCTGGAGGATAAGGGGTGTGCTGCTGGGAGAACGCAAGGGGGAGAGAGGGTGCGGGGATGGGTTTGGAGATGGCTTGTATATCTAAGAATCTATGTCGCAGACAGCGAAAACGGGGGTAGGGGGACACCTGGGGGCAGCGGTGAGGGAGGGGAGGGGAAGGGATACGGAGACCACCTATGACAAGACGGGTTTCGGAGGGGAGCTTTGCGTGGGTTGGGGTGGGGAGGGGAGGGGTGATTTTTTTTGTGCGATCGCCGAAAGCGAAGGGAATGCCAAAAATCCCCCTCCCCCCCTCCCCGTTGGGGGCGTCACGATGGACGCTCGGGAGGGTGGGGTGGGAGCACCTCTCAAGCCCTTTGGATTACTTCCCCTGCCTCTGTGTTGGAGGGACGACACATTCTCAAAGCACACCCCGGGACCCCATCAGCCCCAGCTCGAGGTTTTCTTGGGTTTCTGCCGTGTTGCAGCGGCAGCGTCTACTCTTTCGATCCCATTTCCTGCAGTGGGTGTGCGTGGGTTTGAAACTCAAAAATCAGACGGTGAAGGCCGCGGCAAAGGGAAGGATACCGCCTTCCTTTGGAATCACCAAAGCGGGGCAAATCCCCAGTACAGTGTTGAGCAAAGTGTAGGTGACATTGCGGAGAGAGCCCACCCGAAACATTCTGAGAAGACTACTGGCAAGCCGTCGGCTGCAGGGCAATGCCGTTTGTGAGTGTGCATACGTCGTTCCATTTCAGCAGCTGCCGGAGGAGCTCGTCGCTGACGGACTTGCGGATCTTCTGTGTCTGGCGGGTGACGTCTGCAGCGTTGACGGGGCGCAGGTCCTGCACGTCGGCATCCATCAGGTTCGTCACATCATCAAGCGGCGCGAGGGCCAGCTCGCGACAGAGGTTGGCAAGGTCGCTGAACGAGTAGTCCTCCGTGGCGTCTGCGAGTTTACCCCAAGTCTCGTCTGTGAAGTCGACACGCAGGTCGTTGTCCTTCTCCAGCACACGGCGACAGTACTCCATGCGGGTGGTGCGGTCTGGGAGTGGCACGTACACACGCTTCTCCAGACGCCGCAGGACTGCGTCGTCGAGATCCATGGGGCGGTTGGTGGCGGCCATGAACAGCACATTGTCGTTGCATGCGCCTGCCCCGTCCAGCTGCACGAGGAACTCTGTCTTGACACGCCTGCTCGCCTCGTGCTCGTTGCCCCCGCCGCCACGGCTGGTCAGCAGGCTGTCGATCTCGTCGAGGAAGACGAAGCTCGGCGCCAGCACACGCGCGCAGGCAAACAGGGCGCGGACATTCTTCTCCCCGTCGCCCACCATCTTGCTCGTCAGCACCGACGCCGAGATGTTGAAGAACGTCAGCTTGCACTGCGCGGCAACCGCCTTCGCAAGCATCGTCTTCCCATTGCCGGGCGGCCCGAACAGCAGCAACCCCTTCGCAGGCTTGCGCAACCCCTGCCATACAAGGGAGGTTGTGGCACACACGCACACGTGAATCGCATATACAGTGTAGGACGCACCGAGCAAACCCTGGTGCTGCCTCCACTGACACACACAAATGCCCCCACCCACCACCCAACCGCATTCATCTTACATACCGTGAAGAGCTTGGGGTTCTGCCGGGGAAGGATGACACTGCGGTGCAGCGTCTTCTTCGCCTCTCCGAGGCCGTGCACCTGGTCGAACGTGACCCCAACCCCCTCCTGCTGCAGCTGCGCGCTGTCCAATATCTGGTGCCGGATCCCCGCCAGAATCTCCTGCGGGATGTGCCGCGTCGCCTCGTGCTGCAGCAGCTGCTTCATCACCGGGTCCTGCGGCGGCTCATCCGGCTCCGCCTTCTTCACCCCCGACAGCCACGGCTTGTCGTAGTCCCCCCGCCCGCGCCTCTTCTCGGCCGCCTTATCCACCAGATTGCCCCCCTTCGCCACACCACCCACGCCACCACCACCACCCCCGGAACTCCCGGAGGAACCACCACCCACACGCTGCCTCTTTGTCGGGGGGTGCCCTGCCGCAGTCGAAGGGCGGGGCATCGGCTGTGCCGACGGAGCGCTGCAGGCGGTACCCCCGCCACCGCCACCGCCGCCACGCCCCACCCCACCTCCGATAGACTTCCGCGCGGGAACCTTCGACGGGGGCGACGGGATGCCAGCGTGGTGCCCCGCGTCATCATCGCGACCCCCCGGCACACCTCTGCGGCGACACCGCCTGCCGAATAGGCTCGACAGCGCAGAGCTTCCACGCCGCTGGCAGGCCTCCGCACCCCGCGCGTGGGCACTCTGTGCCGGTGTGGCCTGCCCGGAGGCAGCACCTCCCCTGGCAGGGCCAGGGGGATTATGTGCCTCTGTGGGGCCGACACCCACCCACGGCGCCCTGTCTGTTGCCGACCCCGACCGCTCCCACCAGGCTCGGGAGGCGGGTTGCTGCGGGGCGTGGCCCTCGTCGCCCTGCGCCGCGCATCTCCCTGTGAGGTCGTCATCCGAGATGTCCGTTGCCGAGGCGCCGCGTGTGGGGTGGCGCTTGCCGGCAGGCCAGACGGAGGGATGCACCGCACGGCCCGTCGCCGACATGGCGTCTTCATCGCTGGTGTCCGGAGCGGCTGCCCGTGTTTTTCTCTTCCTCCGCGTGGCGCGGGTTGCGGTCTTCCTCCCCGTGAGAAGGCCCCCTGCAGAGGGGGGTGCTGCGACGCTGCGCCTCGCGTGTGCTATCACGTCGCTGTCAGAGGAGTCGTCAGGTGGGGAGGCTCCAGAGGATTCGGGAGAAGAGGTGGCGGATGCGCTCAGCTCGTAGTCACGGTGGTCGACGTGTCTGCCGGTGTCGCGTGTCTTGATGACCCATTCCACATCGATGGTGGGGATGTGTGCGGCCCTCGCGCTCGTGACTTTTTTCGGTGGGTTGTTAGAGACCCATCTGTCAAGGAGGACAGCATCGGGCGCAGTGCCACCCTTAATGCTCCCACTCCAGTTCGTCACGGCAACCTTCTGCTCCTTCAGAACCTCCTGCGCCTCCGTGTAGACCTTCGTCTTCCTCCCCGCGAAGGACACCACCTTCAGCCACTCCGGGAAAAGCTGGTGCTGGTGCTGCGGCTCCACCGACATCTCTTCACCACAGCCACCTCGGAGAGAGAGTCAGTGCCCCACCCACCCCTCCCCCGCCGTTTCACAGCAGCCACCCACCCCACCCACCACCCCCCCCGGTCGGGGCGGGGTGGTGTGGGTTGGGTAGAGAGGAGAGAAAGAGGAGGTGGTAGCGGTGGAGGTAGAGGAGGCGGAGGTGGGGGAGGGGGGGGGGGGTGTATGTCTTGTGTTGTGTTAAGAATCGGAGGGGAGATGGGGTCACCCTCGCCCCCCCCGCCAAAACCAAGGCCACAGGGGGGGAGTGGGGTCGGGTGTGTGTGTGTGTGTGGCCTGGGTGTGCTAGTGTTGCTGTGTGTTGAATCATAGAAACAGACGCCTTTCCTCCCACATGGCACTGCGTGCTGAAAAGCCAGCAGGGGGGGGGGGGCCAGGCTTGCCGTATACGTAGGATTTATCGGCTGGAACGTATATATACGTATACCGTATACGTAAATATTTTGGAACGTAAATATTATGGAACGTAAATATTTTGGAACGCTGGTGGGTTGGCGTTCCAGATTTTTTTCGTTCCATAATATTTACAGGGCTTTCTGCGACTCGGGGACTTGGACCAGGTGATCGGACGGCATGCAGAGTCCCTGACGGGACCTACTCGTGCACTTTTCGCGCGATTCCTGACGCAAGCCGTCCTCACCACCGAGTCCCCAACTGGCCCTGTAAATATTTTGGAACGTAAATATTATGGAACGGACCGGCCAAAAATGGGCCCGTTCCATAATATTTACGTTCCATAATATTTACGTATACGGTATATACGTACAGGCAGTATACGCCGTAACGTATATATACGCTCCTATACTTTGGTCAGGCGACCTCTCAGTGTTCACCCCCCACCAGCGGTGCTGGGAACAGGGTTCCGAGGATTCCTATATTCGCCCCAGGCAGTTCCCAAGGAACGGTGACGAGTATCTACGGGGTTTTGTTTAGAGCTCTGTGTGAAGCCAGTTGTTGAGGGCTTTTCATACCCTCCTCACCCGCATCCTTCGGCATCCTTGCAGCGAAGCTGCACGTTCTCCAGTCCGGAACGTCTGGCGCGTTCGCAGGTTGTGCATCAGTACCACAAAGGGAGGGGTCTGGGGGGCGGTGCCCCCCAGCCGCCGGAGGCCACGGTAGTGAACATCTGCTGTTCCTTGCGGGCGACAGATGTGATTCTGTACGGCTGCATCCGCCTTCCTGAGGCTCGGGTCGTCTGGTTCCATTGCCTGAATCCAAATTGCTGCGCGAGGATATGGCCCGCGACAGGCACAAGGCATGTCACAAGAGACGTCCTTCGCATCAGTGCCTGGCAGCACGGCGAAGGCTACCTAGCCCACCTAGCGTGGGTCGATGGAAATGAATCAGGGGACCCAAAAAAGGTGTTGATGGTTCGATAGTTAGTAACAGGCCTGACTGTACCGGCACCCCTGGGAGTTGGGGGTCTCATCTGAACGTATATATACGTATATATACATATACGTCTTATACGTATATCGCAAGCCTGGCGGGGGGCTAGGCTGTGCTATACGTTCCACCCCCCCAGCGTATAACGTATAATACGTATTATACGTTGAACGTACTATACGTTAAAATACGTATTATACGTTCAGGCAATACTGCACAGGCATCCACGATGCGACTCACACCGGACTTTGGGTTCGTGGCGTCGTTCGTCAGCACTTCGACAGCGTTCCACGCCTTGTCGGTGCGGTTGCGCTTCTCACCTGATATCGTTACACACCCACATGCACTTCAGCTGACTGGGGGATGCAGTGAGAGTCACACTCAACAAGGATATCAAGGTCACACTCGAAGTCCAGCCACGGACAGCCACTCTGTACGGTGTATGCAAAAATGGGGTGAAAATCCGGAGCGTATAATACGTATTATACGTATTATACGTATAGTGCAGCCTAGGGGGGGGGGGGGTGGGGGGGGGAGGGAAACAGCCGTTTCACTCGCTCACTCACTCACTCGCTTGTCTCCCCCCCCCCCCCCACCCCTCTCTGTCTCTCTTGACCCAAGGAGCATCCCGCCAACCACCACCGCCACCACCCCACAAACACACCCACCTCCCCGCCCTCCCAGCCCAGAAAGGCGTTGTATGAAGGGTTGTGTCGCCTCTCTGAGGCACGCACCGAGCCCAAAGAGAGAGGGGGGAGAAGAGCGTATAGCATCACCGCAGACCCATCCCCTGCAAGCGATGTGCTTCTTCGGGAGAGTTGGAGGCGGGGATGGACCTCACGCCCCTTCGAGCGAGAAAGAATAGACAGGGAACATTGAGGGGGGGGGGTAGAAGAGATTTGTTTGTGCGCACCTGTGTGCATGCGTGTCCATACGTGCGCTGCCAACAGTCTTTTTTTTTACCGTAACCTGGGGCAGGTTATAGCAAAAAAAAAGACTTGGAGTTGCGTTCTCTCTGTCTGTACGAACGGTACCACGTAGGTCTTTTTTTCAGTTAGAAAAAACTCTCCTAAACTTTTCCTTTTTGCAAGGCAAGCTTGCCTAGAGCGATTGACTCCCTGGCCAGTTAAAAGTCTCCCCCTTTACCCGCATATGGCTTGAGTGAGCGTGCGAGCAGCGCGCGGTATCCCCTGGAGGATACACGACGTGAACAACTGGGGCCCGCTATCTCTCTCTCCCCAAGGGGGGAAGAGGGTGCCGCGTTGGTGGTGGCAGTCGTGGTGGCTAGGGGGGGGGGGGGCACACATCCAGGGCTCTCTCACCAGGGTGGGGGGCAGGGGGGCCCGCCCCCCTGCCCCCCACCCTGGTGAGAGAGAGGGTCGGGGGGGGGAGAGGGGGACAACTGTTTCGGGTTATTCTGGCCGCACACTGTGGCATTGCCTTCTGTCGCCTCTCTCCCCCCGATCACTGAAACAGAAGAGGGCACGGCGTTTATATCAAGTTGGTGTTTGCAAGGTTTTGCGATCTGACGGTCGAATCAAATGTCGGGAGGGTGGGGGGGGAGAAAGGGGGTGCCTTCAGTTTGCTGTTTGTGTGGATTTGCAACGATTTTGAACGATTATTCTGGCCGTGTCTCAAACAGCCCCCCCCCCCCTCACCCTAACCGGTGGAGAGAGAGGGGCCGACGATACATGCCAAATTCGCCTGACGATTTGCAAAACACACACAATGCATCAAAGAGCACTGGCCTCGAGGGCACTGTCCTCAAGAAGAGGCCTGCCCACCCAAAAGCTTGACCAACACACGTTCATCTGTTTTGTTTAGCAGTGGTCGCAGCGAACCGCGCCAGCCCCACCAATCAGCAGGCACCGGCCCCCCTCTCCTGAACCGAGAGAATTGTAACGGGTGACACCGCCACTCAGATCGTAGCCCGGCCAACACACACCACACGAGGATGCCTTGTTTTTGAACGAATTTGAACGATTATCTTGACGATGTTCCCAGCAGCACCCCCTGCAAGAAGAAGGGTGCGGGGGATGGGGCCAGTGGTTCAGGTTTTCTTCTGCCTGCACAGTAGGGGGGGGGGGTGGGAGTGGAGGTGGGGGGGAGGGGGCTTGACGTGACGCCTAACCCACACACACCACACCACACCACACACCCTCCATGCACAACAGCAAAACAACAGCAAAAGCTCCAGGAGTGGGGGTGCCACACACAGACAGTGATTTCGCGGGGAGGGGGGACATTTTATTTCAACCTCTCGAGTCGCAGAAGAAGCAATTGGAAATATCAGATTCGGCACATGGAGCCACCCTTTCGAGCCCGGTGATATTTCAACAGCAGGCATGTTTGCCCTTGGAATTGGATAGGTGCTGGGGGGAGTGTGTGGGTGCGCGGGTGGAGGAGGATGGACGGTTGCCCCAACTACCGTGTACGTAAATATTTTGGAACGTAAATATTATGGAACGTAAATATTATGGAACGTAAATATTTTGGAACGCTGGTGGGTTGGCGTTCCAGATTTTTTTCGTTCCATAATATTTACAGGGCTTTCTGCGACTCGGGGACTTGGACCAGGTGATCGGACGGCATACAGAGTCCCTGACGGGACCTACTCGTGCACTTTTCGCGCGATTCCTGACGCAAGCCGTCCTCACCACCGAGTCCCCAACTGGCCCTGTAAATATTATGGAACGGACCGGCCAAAAATGGGCCCGTTCCATAATACCGTATACGTAAATATTTTGGAACGTAAATATTATGGAACGTAATTATTATGGAACGTAAATATTTTGGAACGCTGGTGGGTTGGCGTTCCAGATTTTTTTCGTTCCATAATATTTACAGGGCTTTCTGCGACTCGGGGACTTGGACCAGGTGATCGGACGGCATACAGAGTCCCTGACGGGACCTACTCGTGCACTTTTCGCGCGATTCCTGAGGCAAGCCATCCTCACCACCGAGTCCCCAACTGGCCCTGTAAATATTATGGAACGTAAATATTATGGAACGGACCGGGCAAAAATGGGCCCGTTCCATAATACCGTATACGTAAATATTTTGGAACGTAAATATTATGGAACGTAAATATTATGGAACGTAAATATTTTGGAACGCTGGTGGGTTGGCGTTCCAGATTTTTTTCGTTCCATAATATTTACAGGGCTTTCTGCGACTCGGGGACTTGGACCAGGTGATCGGACGGCATACAGAGTCCCTGACGGGACCTACTCGTGCACTTTTCGCGCGATTCCTGACGCAAGCCGTCCTCACCACCGAGTCCCCAACTGGCCCTGTAAATATTATGGAACGTAAATATTATGGAACGGACCGGCCAAAAATGGGCCCGTTCCATAATATTTACGTTCCATAATATTTACGTATACGGTATTTACGTTCCATAATATTTACGTATACGACATTTACGTTCCATAATATTTACGTATACGGTATTTCTGTCTGAAGAGATGTGCAGGAACAACACACGAAGGGGGTGGGGGAGGGGGGGGGGGCAGCTATCGATCTCCCGTGAGGGTGTGATTTTTCTGCCTTATCTTCTTCGAATTGATGCGAAAGCTGGGTGTAGGCAGCATAGGATCTGCCAAAAAAAGACGATATTGTGGCAAAAAAAACCGTACTTCTGACGCAATCAGCTATTGTCACCCTACTCAGCAAGGCTATGGAGAACATGCGGAGTGGCATTCGGGTGTGGATCCGAAAGCTTCAGCCGTGCGATTTTCGTTCGTTACTTCTTCAATTCAATCGCAACTAGAAAAGCGTATCTGCGGCCCGCTGGTTCGAATAAAAAAGCGACAGCAAAACGAGACAACGGAGGATTCTTCATATTCCTGGATTTCCCGAATTTCCTGGATTTCCCCCGGCCCCTTAGGCGATTTCAGGGCGGACAGGGCGGACATGCCCGGACCCGGAAATCCGGGTGTCCGGATGTCCGGGTCCAATTTTGACCCCCCCCCCCCCCGGACATTTCCCGAATTTCCCGCCCGGACATGTCCGCCCGGACATCCGGACATCCAGAAATGTCCGCCCCGGACAGGGCGGACATGTCCGGGCGGACATTTTCTGGTGTCCGGATGTCCGGGCGGACATGTCCGGACCCGGAAATTCGGGAAATCCAATTTTGACCCCCCCCCCGGACATGTCCGGCCAGGACCTCAATAGTTTGATTTTTGGTCCAGAAAATAGTTTGAAATTTTTTGAAATCTGGGTGCCCAATTTTTTTGCTCCTAAGACCGGCGATTTGTAGGGGGACCCTTTCGAATTTTTTTTGGAGAAGGGTAAATTGAACGTTTTTGGCCAAATGAAGCCACTGCGACCATTCCCGGGCCTCGGAAATCAGATTTTGGCCCCTCAAATGCGGTGCCGGTCCGGACAAAAAACCGAAAAAATCGTGAAAAATGGCCCATTTTCCCCAGCCAAAAATGGGCCAAAAATGCCCCCGGACACCCCCAGAGACATGTCCTAATCCGGGGTGCCAGTAGGGGGGACCTTTCGAATTTTTTTTCGAGGAGAGGTCAATTGAACGTTTTTGGACATCTGAGGCCACTGCGACCATTCCCAGGCCTCGGAAATGAGATTTTGAACGATTTTTGAACGATTTTTGGCCGTGCTCGTAGCATTCCCCGTTGAGGGGGTCGCTATTTCGTGTTCTCCTGGCCGCACGGAGGCATTGCCTTACGTCGCCTCTTCCTCTTTTCCTTTGGTGGTGTGTTGGTCTGGCACAGAGGGCGGGACCGTGCTGATATGCACAGTGACGACTCTCCCTTTTGTTTTGTGCCCGCCTCCACCGAGATTCGGCTGATGCCTCTCAGACTGGGGGCGGGCGGTCGCCGACGCTGACGCGCCTGGCGGCCTGTGGAAAGTGACGTGGGGCTGGGATGGGGGGGGGGGGGGGTGCTGGGAGGTCGGGCCGAAGCCCTTGTTCTCTGATGATGTTATTTGGTTCACGCGTTCAGGTAGTCCTTCTCGCCGTGCTCCGTTACCCCTGCCTCGGCCAGGTAGCGCAGCGCCTCCTTGCAGTTGTGCAACAGCAGGTTGTGCACGTTTGTGGCTGTGAGGTGGTGTCGGGCCGACGCTGTCGCGGGGCAGCCGAAGAAGAGGTGCTTCAGTGAGACCCCAGGCGGGGGGTGGCCCGGCGCATGCTTCAGGCAGGGTTGGCAAGGTGGTTGTGCCGTGCCCGGGATGTCATGGTCGTAGACCAGGCGGTGGTGGTCGGCCCGGAGTCGGCGGATGGTGGTTTCCCCTAAGCGGGTGAGTCCCTCCATGCGGAGGTCGGGGCGTTGCAGTCGCGTCTCCCCGATTCCCGAACGGTACGCGTACACGCTGTCCGTGCGGGGCACCGTTGCGTCGTTGTAGATGTGTCGGCGGAGGACGACACGAGCCGACGCGAGGCTAACCGGTTCCATCTGCGGCCGGAAGGCACCGATTTGCGCCTGTTTGTCAGCGAGTTCGTTCCCTGCTACCCCAACGTGTGACGGGATGTAGCGGAGGTGGGTGGTGACATCGTGGGTTTGGGCGAGCTCGTTCAACCACCTCCAGATGTCCCATTCGGTGGATCCTCTCGCTCGCTGCGGGCCGCTCAGCAGCGCGTTCAGTGCGCTCTGCGAGTCTGTGAGGATGGCGATCGTTTCGCCTGGGGATACCAGGGTGCATAGGTGAGCGAGGGATTCTCTGATGGCCACCAGCTCCGCCTGGTAGCTGATGCAGCGGTTTTTTTTTTCCCTCTTGTGTCCCATGCCTTGTTTGCAGTGATCGCATTGTTGGCCATCCTTGCTGTAGTTCGGCATGCCGCCCTTCCCACCTTCCCCCACCCCCTCCCCGGCGGTTTTGCTCTCCGTGTGGTTTGGTGGTACTGGTGAGCCATCTGGGGAAAGAACCTTGACAATCCCGGGCCGGCAGTACGTTCGTCACCCCCACGGGCTCGGCCGGTTTCTAAACCTTTAGGCAATCTACGTCCGCAGGCCAAGAACCCGGTGTGCAGATGCACGTTGGGAGCCCCCTGAAGTCCGCACACGCCCTCTCTGAGTAGTCCCCGACCAAGCGCTGGCCTCTCTGACCGACTACCATGCCGCCGCAGGCCAAGAACCCGGTGTGCCGAAGCACGTTGGGAGCCCCCTGAAGTCAACACAGCACCCCGCCAGTGGCTCCAGCTGTCCCTCCCCATGTCAGAGTTGACGGAAAAAGGCGGACCCTCTTTTGTCCCAGTGCTCCGTGCTATGCACTGGGACCCCGTTGCCCAGGCGGACCAGCCTGGGGGAGCCCTCGGGGTGTGGGGTTGAGTTTTACGACTTCCCTAGGTCTTAGGTAGTTTAAGGTCGTGCCCAGGACCTTGGTAGCAGAGGTAGGTTATTTTTGGCCCTCAAATGGGGTACCGGTCCCCACGAAATTCCGAAAATTCATGAAAATCGAAAGGTCCCACGCACCAAATTCTGCCCAAAAATCGTCAAAAATGGACATGTCATATGCAGCAATGGGGCACCAATCACTCCCCAAATTTTGCTCAATGATTCCACGGCAAGCCAGATTTTCTGATCAATTAGTTTGTTTGAGCATGTTCCTGGCCCTTGTTTGGAAAGTAGATGACCCCTGGCTGGAGAGGACGGTTGTGCTTGACCGGACGGAGAGAGAACCTTCTCCATAACCACCTCCACTCCACAATGCCACAAGTGGCAGGAAGGCCGGGTGTTACAGGCCTCAACCAGGGTTCCAAGGCTCTCCACTTCCTGGCTGCGTCAGGGATCACCGGGTACAGCGAGCAGGATTACCTGTCCTGACACCCCAGCATGTGCCACCGGAAGAACCCGAAACAGCAGCCCCCCCTCATGGGGGTTGCAAGAGGCACGGAAATCGTTCAAATCGGACCAAGTCCGAAAATTCGGCACTTTCTTGGGTACAAATTGCGGTCCGAAATTTTCCGATTTTTTGAAAAAAGGCTAATTCTGTAAGGGGGACCTCAGGTGTGGCTCTATTTTGGGGGTATTTTGGCCGATTTTCGAAATCCTATTTTGGTTTTTTTGCACTTTTTTTGGGTGCTTTTTTGCACGATTTCTGTGCCTCAGACACAGATTTTGGTGTGATTTTTGCGCTATTTTGATTCACTCTGCCTGACCGATGCATACGATTCGAAAAAATGGCGAAAAAATCGCTATCAACAACGGTGAACGAATGGAGGTAGATGGGGAAGTGGAAGGACACAGCACGCCCTCCCACTGCTCGCCACCTGTACACTACCTCTCTGTTCAAGGCGGTCAGTGCCTCTTGGTGCTGCACACAAATCACTGCTGCATCCCAGGGCGCCTTCCCTTGTGAGAATAGCGAAACCTCTGCGGTTGCAGTTTGGTGGTTGAGGCCGGCGGTGGTGACATCACTTTGGTGACTGTGATTCCTTCCCCCTGAGCTCGACCAGATCCAGGTCGACCTGGTGCTGTGTGGCTCCTGGTGTGGTATCTCCTTGCTTCCTCGCACACATACACGTGGTTCCTCGCCACGGATGCCCACCAAGTCGAACCCGAAACATGATCACGGGCCCACGACGACCCTTTCGAGATGTCATGGCCGCAAGCCCACAAACCCGATCGCATTCGCAAGGTGGTTCGTCTCTTAGAGATCAGTGCTCGGGCCCAGCCGAGGGTGCTGGAACCGATATGCCACAGCCCCGTACGCGCAAGGACTTGGCTCCAAGACCAGGCACAAGCCACAGGGGGGTCTGGGGGGCGGAGCCCCCCAGCCGCCGGAGGCCACGGTAGCGAACGTCTGTTGGCCTGGCTCCATAGTCGCATACGCTCAAAGTACAACACAACTGACAGATAGCGGCTATAATCATAGCACAGGTCGCATGGGGGGGTCTGGGGGGCGGAGCCCCCCAGCCGCCGGAGGCCACGGTAGTGAACATCTGTTGGTTTGAGCTCGAGAGCAAGCCTCTCACACCACCGCCCTCCGACCCCCCTCTCCACCCCCAGGTGCAAAATTTTTTTGCATCCGGAAAATGTGTTCTTTTGAATGTTTGAGCACATCCAAGACCGGGAACATAATTTTTTTCTGCCAATACCAAGTAGGGTCACAATAAAATCCAAAAGAAAAAAGTGCAAAAAAATAGTGCAAAAAAATATTTTTTCCCCAAATTCCTATTTTCATTCCGTGAAATAGATACACGCCTGGGGGACCTTTTCGAATTTTTTTTTCGGGCACTTTTTCCACAAGGAAATGTCCGCCCTGTCCGCTACTGTCCACTACCGATTTCAAGGATCCTCCAACAAACCAAATTTTGAAAAGTCAAATTCGAATTCAAGTGCTCTGATCCTTGCAGATTGTCTTTTCTGATGCAGCGGCGGATGCAACACACACCCTCCCCTCCCCCACCCCTGCACACACAAAACCACTTGGAAACAACACTCTTCATGACGGCGGCGGCGTGCGGCTTCCCCTCGCTCACAGCAGTGCGTGCAAAAGTGCCACCCGCCACTCCGCTGATTCTGTTGCGCTGGCGCTTCCACCCCTCCACGCCAACCACGTGACATTTCCCGCTCACTTCGAAATTTTGCCGAAATCGCACTACTCCCTTGGCTGGGAGAACCACTAAGACCAGCAACTGTGAAGAGCAGGTACGGACTAGATATGAACTACTCGTTGAGCACACATGCTGCTGTGTTGAGGCCCTGTGAAGTGGCATCAAGGTGCCCACCCAAAAAGTATCATCGTCGCTCAGTCAGACGATATCCCTCGTTATTTCGCGACTTCGCTCGCTAGTCCCTCATAAAAACACAACGTTGATGATTCTCACGGACAAATCACTCGCTGTTGAGTGCGATGTGTCGATCAGTTGGCAGAGCTGAAGTGGGACTTTCCACACGCAGGCCTTATCCATAACATTTTCACTGTGCTTTGTTCTGCGCCTTTTTGCATCCGGCTCCGTCGTGACCCACCATCACACGGGTCTGGTGCCGCGAGCACAACGGCACGAAGAAGCACGTGACACCTCCCGCCACGTCTCCCACACGCGGGGCGGCTGAAAAACCAGGAATAAAGTTGCATTGTGATCCCGAAGGTTCTGCAGAAGGATGAGAGGACAGAGCTTCGCCCTTCAGAGCGGGCTGTCGTAGGTTCGTTCCAGGTGGTGTGGGTGGGTGGGGTGTGCAGCGCGAACTAGGCACCATCCCCCACCACGACAAACAATATTGTTGCTTTGATTTTGGGTTCAGTTGGATTTTCGTTTGCCACGCGCGCCGCACCACTGAACAGCACACACGACATAAAACTGCTTGCGGACTGACACATGTCACATAGTAGATGATGTGGACAGCGGACAACAGAGAACCCACCCAGTGTTGTGTGCGACCCATGTTGAAGATGATCTTTGCTGCGCCCATGCGGGCTTCTTTTGGTTTTACCTTTTTGAATCCACACCACACCGGTATGTGTGTGAGTGAAACACAGGCAAGTGGCAAGAAACGAAGGAGGGGAATGCGCACGGCATGTGGCATCCCAGCAGTCAAATGACAACCCGCGATGCCCAGCTCATTTATAAACAGCGCAAGCGACTGTCTGTTAGAGTGTGTGGGCTGCTGCAGCAGGTGTCACATGGCCCCTTTCTTAAGCCTTGAAAGCAGCATCGCCGGTGCCTCAAAACACCTCAAAGCCATCCCGCACGCCCGGCACAAAGAGAGGCTAGTGATCCGTGGAGATTTCCCCGCTTTCAAACATGGGCACCACACACAAGGGAGGTTTCCAATTCGTTTATTCCCTTGGAAAGAAAACAGCGGCAGTTGGCATAGGGCAGGTCAAACAACCCACTCAGCCCCACATGAAGTACACACCTCGCCCCACTCCCCCACTCCCCCTCCCCGGGCTGCGTCCTGTGTTGAGACTACGTTTGATGGGCCAAGCCAAAAACACACACCATCCGATACCCCCCCCCCTCTCACCCCCCGAAGCTCTAGAAGTGGGGGGCGGGAGTGTGGGCAGGATCTGTTCGCCGGATCCACCCACCCACCCACCCACCCCCCTCCCCACACCCACCCCTGCCACACTCACACGTAAAGCACACCACATAGCAACAACCAAAATACAGCAGCGGATCCGACAGCCTGGTGTGGCCCGTCGGGAGTAGCAGAGAGAGAGGGGGGGGGGGGGGGGGGGCGTGGGGCAGCAGAAGGGCTGTTTTCCTTTTCGTTATGTTGCATCCAAATTCCGACACGTTTTCCGGCGCATTTGCCATTTCGTATTACGGAAAGGAATGGGGGGGGCGGGGGGGGCGGGGGGGGGGTCATGGGAAGGGGGGCGGGGAATGGAACGAATCGTGCGTCGTAGTAATGGGCACTTTTCTGCACTTCTGAGAGCGACGGCCTCCAGAGGGTTTACTATTAGATGGTCGACAACCACACTGCGGTGTCACCCCACACAGGCACTTTATGAGAGCCTGGGCTACCGCAGAGACCCGTTTCTGGGGGAGAATGCTCTTGCTTTGACAGAATGGTCATTCGTACTCCCTGTTCCCTTCATGGGAGAGAACACTGCATCCAGCAACTGTGCGAAAAACAGTATCAGTTCTCGTGCGACAGTCTTTCGTGGACTTCCTGCACGCTGCGGGTACGCTAATGCAACATAGCCAACGTGGAAAACAGATTTCCGGGGAATATATTTTCCCGCCGCGAGCACACTCTCTGTCTCAAGGCTGTGTTCAGTCCCTGTAAAGTGGTAACTCAAAAAAAACGGTGCATGCAAATCCTGAGATTCAGTGATATACTCCGCCTTGGGGTCTGCCAGGGGAGGGGGGGCAAACTAACGACCTACTGGCACAAGCTCGACACAGAGAGCTGAGACCGCATTTGATTGCTGAGGGGGATACGCACGAGCTGGGGGATCAGGTAGAGTGGGTATACGAGAGTGGGGTGTTTGAGCCTCACGGGAGCAGCACGCCAGAGGCGCGCTGTCAAGCGCTTGAGAGAGAGGGAGAGAGAGACGGGGGAGGGTGATGAAGGAAAATCTTAGAATCAGCCCGCCCCCCCCCCCCCCCACCCCCACCCACCCTCTCCTCGCATGACATGCATGCCGAGGGGTGGGTGTCAAAGATAATCTCTAAGTTTTTTATATTGTGTTCCGGGGGGTGAGAAAAGCTGGGTAGCACGCGCATTAAACAGTATGAGAAGGGCACTCTCACCCTCCACCCCCCCCCCCCACCAGGCCCTCCTACCCCATACCCCCACTGCTTCTGCTCCGCACTGGAGGGGTTGCCTTGTGGGCACCACTCAATGCATCTGTATGACGACATGCCCCTTGATGAACTGCCCTTGACACCCCCCCCCCCCCCTGGGCACTGGAGTCCCGAGGCACTATTGGCAGTAGTATTGCGGCTTGTCCCGGAGAAACTTCTTTGCGGGTTGGTTCCGGAATACCGCACAGGTATAACGGATCCTTCTTGAGCAGCTTGAGCAGCAGGTTGTCAACAAAACCGTGGTGCAGGCTATCGATCACTTGAGAGAGAGAAAAGGAGGAGGAAAAAAAGGCGGCAATGCGGGTCTGACACCTCGATGTGACACAACCACAGAGGCTCAAAGGGCCACGCGACAGTCCAACACAAAGAATAACGCCGTTGCACAAAAGAAAATCCTGTGGCGCTTTTTTGCTGGTGTCCTGCATGTTTGCACCATCGTGCATCCCTCGGTCGGACACATTGAAGAAATCAAATGGGGCAACAAGGGGAGACGGCACACCCAGAATGAATCTTATTGCAAGCAGGTCGAGCGCACCGAGCTCGGCCTGCTCTTGATGCGATCACTGCTGCATCTAAGGGTGAGGGGGTGATGTGGGGTAGAGTGCAGGGGTGGCGGCGACTGCGCAAGGTAAGATTTGGTTTCCAAGTCAGGGCACCTTCTCGTGAGCACTGTGGGGGGTAAAAAAGAAAGGGAGGGGGGGAGGAGGGGGCGGGGGAGGCCAAAAAACCCCCCACAGAAGGAGAACAAACCCCCCCGATCGGGAATCGGGTTCTGTCACTTCTGAGCCAGTTTTTCGAGACCGCCCGCCCACCCCCCCCCCCCCCCGCATTTGAGGATACCCCCACCCCTCCTCTTTCTGCGCACAATATATTATAGCCATGCCTCCAGCAGCAGCAAAAAAAACCCACCCCCTCCGGTGAGCACACTGCGCATTTCATCACCCTCACTCACCATCGTTTGAACATAATCATTTTGACAACATGCCGGAGCATGCTGCTGCTGCAACACACTTGAAGGGAGAAGAGCCATTGGGGAAGACATGAGAGCGCATCCACACCGCACGAGGTCAGAACTGTGCGTCAGTGCGGCGCCCTATTTGGGTAGGGCAGGGCACCTTTCGAACCAGCCACCATTTTCCTTTTTTTTTCCAATTTTTGAAATTTTCCCCTCGAAAAAGTGAAACACCGCTACTCCAGTTTTCCTGATCCTTCTCGAAGAAGGAAAAACAACGCGTGGAATCCCACATGGATGCGTTCTGACGCCACCCACACAACAGAACCCGCCCACTCCCCCATACCATTTGACTAAAGGGGCACCGGGGGGTATCCGTGTGATCCAGGTGTTGGTGCCCTCCACCCCCCCCCCCCCTTAGCTCCCGGCTCGAAAAAGCCACATTCGCATAACACATCCCACCACGACACCCCACCCCTCCCCTCCCCTCTCCCCCACCTAAGCCCCCGCTGCCTCCTCCCCGCTCTCCCCCCCCCCCCACCCCACCCCCCCACACATATTGCACTAACTGCATGTCCCCTTCCGAGGGGATGCAGCATCAGAGTATGCTTCTAAAGGGGCCAATGCCGCCTCCGCTTGGGCAACCAGGGCGACCGCTTGCGCAGCCATCTTGTCCTCGGGGGTGATCGAGCCGCGCAGCGTGGCTAGGGAGAGCTGCACCGCGGCTGCGGCTTCGGCGGGTGTTTTGATGCGCATCAGGGCTGCGGAAGCCTCCCGCCCGATGCTCGACCCCTGCTGTGTTACGGATTTGGAGTTCCACAGGATGCAGAGCTGGGCAAACGCGAGGACAACCTGAACCGCTGTGAAGCGGAAGGGGTGGAGCCCGGTCTTCAACCCCGCGAGCGACCCGAGATACGTCAGCGCCTTTGAGGCATGCCCCAATGCGTCCACTATCATGATCCTCACGACACATGCCGTGATGGCCTCCGGATCTGTCAGGCCCTCCTTCTCCGCCTGCGCCCTGAGGTCCTTCGGCCACCGCGCCCCACTCGAGATCCCACCCATCCACTGCGTCCGCACGCTGTGGCACTTCAGGACGAAAATCCCGGCATGCCTCGCCATGCCTGGGTCGAGCGTCACCCCATCCCCCGTAGCCCCGTCAACCCCGCTCGCCTGCGCCGCGAACACCATGCAGAGTGACTCCGTGAGGGTCCCCCCCAGGCAGGTGCACAGAGATGTATATTCCAGGAGGCTGTGCGAATCGCCTCCGGAGACGGGGGAGGCACTCCCACCCTGGCGGTGGGCCATCAGCGACTCGCAGCGAAGGCGTGTCCCTTGGGCCACTGCCTGGGAGAACGGCTGAGGGAGGGCGTTGAGAAGCGCGACGACATGCGGGAGAGACTGTAGGAGAGACCTCTCAAATGGGTCCTGGATGAGGTAGGTGTAGCTCTGCAAAGCCTGGGACATTGTCCCATCGCCGTTCGTCAGGAGGCTGGGGAAGCCGCTGAGGATGTCGCTGGCGTGCTCCGACACGGTGTCAAGGATGCGGAATGTAAGGTAGAGGATGCAGATCGCATGCCGTGCCGAGGCACCTTCAACCTGGTAGACCATCGAGACGATTCCTCCACAGGCCTGCTCCAGCATGGTGTAGCACACGCTGATTGCCTCAGGATCCATGGTGCGGGGGACGGAGACCCGGATGGACACGGCAAACACAGGCTTCTGCTCCGTCAAACGGAATTCGCACGGGTCTCCCTTCTGAGGCTTCCTCTGCGGGTGGTTCTTATTGACCTTCACGCTCCGCCTGTCGAAGGGAAACACGCCATGCTCGCTCTGGATAAGACACCTCCCTTCCACAACGCTTGTTATCACACCCCGAACCCTCCGCTGGCTCTTCATAAGCCCTCTTACGTCTTTGCTCAACCCGTCCGGCTCACCGGTTTGTGAGGACTGTGATGACGGGGCCTGCTGTTGCTGTTGTTGCTGCTGCTGCTGCTGCTGCATCGCCCCACCCGGGTTAACCGCTGTGGCCATCTCTGCCCCCGCCAGATTCTAAACAATAACTCCCCCGAAAGACCGTGGGGGGGCTGTAGGGCGGGGAGGGGCGGAAAGGGGGGAGGTGGTTGGAGGAGGGGATAGCTGCGGGTTCTATGGGGGTGGCGTGGTGGAGAGAGTGAGGGGGTGCTGCCCCCTCCCTCTCCACACACACCACTGAACCCTGTCGGTCTGGCTCACCCTGCCCGTGTTGAGGGGGTGGCTGTGTAGATGTGTGTGGTGTGTTCCCGGGACCTGTCGGTCTCGCTGAGTTCCTGTGAGATGGCATGGTGGCGGTTGAAACAAGGCTTCGTCGAGAGAAGGAAGGGGCGGTGTGTTGGTTGCCTTGGGGGTGGGGGTGAAATATTATGTTAAAAACCAGGCAGCTTCCCTTTCCCCCCGACTCTGACAATGATATGCAAACACTCTTTTTCCATTGAACGATCCCCACACGGACCTGCGCGGGGCGCACTGAGTGTTAGTGAAACAAACACAACAGGAAAAAGGGCAAACGAGTCGTGGGGGTGGGGCGCCGTCTGGTTTCCGATCGCACTACACTATGTGTGTGCAAAAATACCTTCATCGCTGTCCCGAACACCACCGGGCTTCGTGCCGCAGCCGCGATCGTCGACGACGAGGCCGCAACCTCCACAGTAAACGAGCCGCTGCACGCGTGACCCGGAGGAGATGGGGTGGCAGGCCCACATGGATCACATGACAACGGACGGGCAGTCCTACTGCGTGCCCCGGAGAGGACTGCGTCGCGACAACGACACTATACCTGGTGGCCAGGACCTGGGATATTCCCGGCGAAGCAGCCGCAGGGTGTGCCGAGGAGTGCACTGGCACAAGAAAACACCAAGAAGAAGAATCAAAGAAACACCGAAGAACTATCATTGGGTCCAGCCTCGACGCCAGCCTTCCTGGATGCGGTGAACGAGGCCAACGCCGACCAGGACGAGCAGGACAACCATGGGTGCGAATGCCTCCTCCTTCCGTATTGCCATGGGACATGTCATGGGGCGAGGGACAACACTGTCGAGTCCGGGTGCCTATCTGCAACGCCCCTCACTCACAGCGGGAAGTCCGGGGCGAAGCGGAAGGCGCTGAAGAAGACAGACGCGATGCTGCAGCGCACCAGGGGGATGTAGTTCCGTCGGGTGGTATTGAACGACCACTGCACTACGGAGGGTCGTGCTGCGCGGAGGGTGGGGCTTCAAAACCTTTCAAAGAGCTTGCCTTGCTGACGGCATCCACCACAAGTTCCTTTTGCCGTTCTAGCAGCACAGCAGCTAAGCTGCGCGCACACCATGGGAATGGGATACAGCTGCCTTGCGACACCCGCACGGCCCCTGTCTGGAAAGACGGAGGAGGCAGGTGTGCGAGGCTACCATCTTGCACACTGCGACGCTTTCTATGACAAACAACCCACACGCCCTGACCCAGGCTGGGCGACATAAAACACTTGTCGTGATACCAACCCAACACACTCACCACCGCCCATCAGATCATGCGTTGGTGTAAAGACGCTGCACGCTGTCCTTCATCTGCTGGCTGGACAGGGTGCCCGCCTTCGGCGACTGCTCCGCCACCACTGCGAGGGTCTTGGCTATCCTCGCTTCGCGCGACTTCTGCTGCTGCGCGTGCAGCCGGGTGAAGGCGGCTGCCAGAACCGAGGGGGGCAGTTGCACCTTGCGCTGCAGCGACACTTTATACTTCTGCTCCAGCGAGGTGGTGACCTGCGCGATGTGCTGCAGAGGTGCGTAGTACGCCTGGCGGTTGGCAGCATCCAGGGTGGGTCCCGACAGAGGGGCGAGGCGGTTGCACCCAGTGGGCCTCATAGCTGCAGCAGACCTATGGCGGGTCGAGAGGCGATCCGAGGCGCGCTCCAGCCGTTCTGCGTCAATCTTCTGTGTGCGGCTCCTGTCCTCCTTCACCATGCGGTCCAACATACGCTCCCTCTCGGCCCTCTTCCGCACCACTGTGTCGCTGCACAGCCTGTCGCCGAGGCGCTCCACCTGATCCCTGGCGAGCTTCTTCTCCACCTTGCGCTCCGCTGCCTCCAAGGCTTGCTTCTCACGCTGCAGATACTGCATCCGCTCCTCAGGGGTTGCGAAGCTCTGTGCTGTGTAGAGGCGGCCAAGCACACGGTGGTTCTTCCTACCGCCACTCCCGTTCGATGTGTCTGCAGCCATGGAGAGATAGGGGGGCGGGAGGGAAGGACCCAGTGGGGGTGGGGGTGTGTGAGGGATTCGTCGGGTCGGTCGTGAAAGAAGGACACCCTGACACACCTGCTGGGGGGGGGGGGGGGTGTGGGGGGTGTCTTGCAGTGCAGCGCACAGTTTGTTTCGTTGGTTGCATGGCTCCGGCATAAAAATTGAGGGGGGGGGGGGGGGGTAGGGAAAACCTTACACGGTGGGATCTTGTAAATTTTACATGTATAACTACAAGTATAATACATGTATTATACATGTATAATACTTGCATGTCAACTATTATACATGTATAATACATGTATATGGAGGGTGTCCGGTTCTCCGGATTTTCCTGATTTTTCCCGATTTTCCGAAAATTTTGCCACTGGTTGACACAAGGGCAAATTTCGAGCAAAATCCGAAAATCAGGAAAAATCGGGAAAAATCAGGAAATCCAGGGGGGGCCACCGGAGACCCTCCCCGAAAAAATCCGATTTTTTTGGGTCGAAAAAAAATTTTTTTTTCCGACCCGAAAATCTGTATCTGCGGACTGCCACACTCTGAAAAACCGAAAAATTTCCGAAAAAAATCGAAAATTTTGGCCTTTCCTGGCCTATGTGGTCCCAAAGGGCCCAGGTTGCCCGGTTTTTCACCCAAAAACACCCCAAAAATTTTTCCGCCGCCCTTCGGGCGGCGGATTGGCCGCCTTCGGCGGCGTCGTCGTTTCACTCTGTACTAAGGACGTCGGTGAAGCCGAGCCCTTTGTACAACCGTTTCACTCTGACTTCTGTCTGTCTGTACTGTGTGCCATCAGTGTGTCCCCGTTACAGTGATTCCGCTCCATCCCATTGAGTGTCTCTCAGTTCTGCTCGTTCTGACAGTGGAGGTGGTCTCCTGCGACTGCGTCCGGTTCTTGGCTGCCCCGTGTCTGCAGTTCCACTTGTGTCATGGACTCGTTGTGGTTACTGGTGCTCTGCAACATTTTCGCTGCTGCTCGTTAGTTCCGTCCCGTTTCATTCCCAGCTGCTCAGGGAGAGCTGCCCTGTGTTTGCCGGAAAGGGCGCTGCTGATCCTTGTTCCTCATCGCGTTGTGACTCCCATTCAGCCTGGCGGGGCAGTCTTCAGCGTTCAAACTACCTGATAGTTCCCGAAGTTCGCGGATTCCGCCGCTCATCTTGCACCATATGGGCACCAAGCCGGCAACGATAGCCTGTGGCGTTGAGGCGCCATCGGCTGTCTCCCGGAGCATTTCCAACCTCACATCCGTGAGGCCGGCTACCACCCAGGTTTGTGGGTTCCATAAAGAACTCAGGCGGGTGCCGCTCTCGTACCCCCGGATGCCTCTCCCGCCGCGAACGAGGGAGGCCGCCACGCATGAGGAGCTTCTCTTCGCCACCTCCCGCTGCTCGTCAGTCAGGGAGCTACACCCCGTTTTTTCGGTTGAAGTTTTTTCTGATCAGAGTTGCACCCACCGTTTCTCTCCGTCCAGCCCGAGAATGTCGAACCCTGAAAAATCGACAACACCCCACATCCTGCACCTGAGACGCGGCTTCCTTATCTGAGGGGCCGCGTCCAAATACACGGACTTTGCTAAACTGGACCCAACTCCCCACACCCTTTTTTTCGCCATTTTTTCAAAAAATCCCCCAAATTTTTCAAAAATTTTCAAAAATTTCCTAAATTTAGGACACCCTCCTATGCCTGAAATATACATGTAAAATACATGTATATCAAGTAAAAATACAAGTATAATACTTGCATGTCAACTATTATACATGTATTTTTACTTGATATACATGTATTTTACATGTATATTTCAGGCATTTACATGTATTTTACATGTATAATACTTGTCATGCAAGTATTATACATGTAAAATACTTGCATGACAAGTAAAATACATGTATAATACTTGCATGACAAGTAAAATACTTGCATGCAAGTAAAATACATGTATTTTACTTGCATGCAAGTATTTTACTTGTCATGCAAGTATTTTACATGTATAATACTTGCATGACAAGTATTATACATGTAAAATACATGTAAATGCCTGAAATATACATGTAAAATACATGCATATCAAGTAAAAATACATGTATAATACCGTATACGTAAATATTTTGGAACGTAAATATTATGGAACGTAAATATTATGGAACGTAAATATTTTGGAACGCTGGTGGGTTGGCGTTCCAGATTTTTTTCGTTCCATAATATTTACAGGGCTTTCTGCGACTCGGGGACTTGGACCAGGTGATCGGACGGCATGCAGAGTCCCTGACGGGACCTACTCGTGCACTTTTCGCGCGATTCCTGACGCAAGCCGTCCTCACCACCGAGTCCCCAACTGGCCCTGTAAATATTTTGGAACGTAAATATTATGGAACGGACCGGCCAAAAATGGGCCCGTTCCATAATATTTACGTTCCATAATATTTACGTATACGGTAGTTGACATGCAAGTATTATACTTGTATTTTTACTTGATATACCGTAAACGGAAATATTGTGGACCGTAATAAAGGTGAACCGTACTATAGGTGGACCGTAAAAAAGATGGAACAAATGGGATTTTTCCGGAACTTGGAACATTTTTACGGTCCACCTATTTTACGGTTGGGATAGTGGACTTGGCGGTTTTTTTTACGAGTTCCTTCGTGACGAAGTCGCGAAGGAACCAAGGAAATCGTACGACTGAAGCTGCAGGATTAACACCACAGAGCCTCAGCACAGAGTGTGCGCTCACCATCGTCCGGGAACTGTTCTCCCACAGTTACTGCAGGGTGTACTACACTAAAGGAGTACGATTTCCCTGAATTTTCCGGGCACTGATTCACGAATTTACATCTGGAGGGAGCCCGGTGGTCTCAGCTTCTGTCTGCGCGCCCTGCCGTACTGTGGCTGCTTTTGTGGGCTCGTGCATCAGGTTCTACTTTTACTTCTACCGGAACGCTCCTTGCATGGTACTACACTTCTCGAGGTGTGGTGGTGGGTGAGTCTCGAGGTGAGTGGTGGTGATCGTGCCCTTTCCACACGCAGGGAGGACTTGCTTCTCTTGCTGGTGTTGGTTGCGGTGGTGGAGGGAGGGTCCAAAGCTGGGAGGTCGGGAGGCCTACGTGCGGGAGTCTGCGGCGTGGAGGCCGCAGTCCGCGCCCCGCAACCCACCAGCCCGCGGGCGAAAATCGCATTGTCTTTTCCATATGCAGTCCCAATAAATAGTGGACCGTAAAAAAGATGGAACGTTTGGCCTTTTTTTGGGAACTTGGAACATTTTTACGGTCCACCCTTTTTCCGTTTACGGTACATGTATTATACATGTATATTTCAGGCATATACATGTATTATACATGTACCGTAAACGGAAATATTGTGGACCGTAATAAAGGTGAACCGTACTATAGTTGGAACGTAAAAAAGATGGAACAAATGGGATTTTTCCGGAACTTGGAACATTTTTACGGTCCACCTATTTTACGGTTGGGATAGTGGACTTGGCGTTTTTTTTTTTTTTTTTTTTTTACGAGTTCCTTCGCGACGAAGTCGCGAAGGAACCAAGGAAATCGTACGACTGAAGCTGCAGGATTAACACCACAGGGCCTCAACAGTCCGGAACTGTTCTCCCACAGTTTCTGCAGGGTGTACTACACTAAAGCGAAAGGAGTACGATTTCCCTGAATTTTCCGGGCACTGATTCACGAATTTACATCTGGAGGGAGCCCGGTGGTCTCAGCTTCTGTCTGCGCGCCTTGCCGTACTGAGGCTGCTTATGTGGGCTAGCGCAGCAGGTTCTACCTTTACTTCTACCGGAACGCTCCTTGCATGGTACTACACGGAACAATGTTCGGGGCCCGTGAATTCCAAATCTCCGTTGGAATTCGTAAGTGAGGGGGTTGGGGCGGACTTACAGACGACAACGTCGTCAGTCTCCCGACAACCGTGGCGTGTGAGTTTGGGGTGGTATCTCGAAATATGTCTCGTTCGGCCTTGAGAGACTCCAGATGCTAGTCACGCGCTCGCCCCCGCCCCCCCCCCCTCTCCATGTCCCTCTCCGTTGCCGCCTCGCCTTGTTGTTTTCGTTGATCTTCCCGCTGTCCTCACGCACTTTCCCCCAGTTTGCAGGGACACGCACACACATGCCTCCAAAGCGTGAACCGAAGCAGAAGAGCATGTTGCTCTTCACGGTGCCCCGTGCAGCGTACACCCCCGGCAGCAACGGCGCTTGTCCGATTTCGCGGGCTGAGGCTGAAAGTGTGACGCGTGCAGTGCGCGACCAGCAGGCATCCTCACAGGGGCCTACCGGCGGTGGTGACTGGAGCCCGGCCGAAAAGCTGGAGATCGGCCGGAAGGTGGTGGAGGGGAAGCTCTCGGCAGTCGTTGCCGATTGGAACGCCCCTCTCGCAGGACGGAGGAAGCTCTCGAAGAGCTCCGCCTCCCGTTTTGCGACCCTCTACCGGGAAGAGCTGGGCAAGCGGAAGCGTGCCGCAGCTCTTCTCGGTGAGGTGACAGAGGAGGTGGTGCTTCCCCCCCCGCAGAAGCGCGGCCGGCCCGCAATCCTCACCGACAGCGAGGAGACCAGGCTGATGCAGTTGTTGCGCGCCCTGAGGCGGTGCGGGACGCAGGTTTCAGCTGAGACTGTGTCCGCCTCCGCGCGAGGCCTGGTGAGTGCCAGCAGTGATCCAAGCAGGATTGATTCTGAGACAGCTCTCGGCACGGAATGGGCTCGGAAGTACCTCGCTGCGCAGGGATGGACCTTGCGAATGCGGACAACGGCGGTGTGCCACAGTCCGGGTTTGCTGGAACGGGCCAAGGCTGAGTTCGAGGGGGAGGTGCAACGTCTGAGGGCACAGCACAACATCCCAGATGATTTGGTGGTGAATGTCGACCACACTGCCCTTCCCCTCCTGCCAGGTACCACAAAGACCTTCGACAAGAAGGGCGCGTCATACGTGCCGCTCTCGAAGTCCGACGAAAAGAAGGCGATTACGGGTGTATTCGGCGCCAGTGCGACCGGCGATCTCCTCCCTGTCCAGCTGATATACGGTGGCCTAACTTCCCGCTCACACGGACGCTTCGAGGAGGAGTACCTGGAGACGTACGGGGAAACCTGGCACTTGACTGCCAATCCGAAACACTGGGCGTCCGAAGCAACCACCCTCGAATACATCGAGAAGGTGTTGGTGCCATACCTCACGGGTGTCAAAGAGACCAAGGGGCTCGGGGAGGTGCAGAAATCCTTGTTGATCATCGACAAGTTCACGGGCCAACAGACCGAGAAGGTTGCTGCAGCACTCGCAGAGAGCGGCATCGTGACTGTCGATATTCCTCCGGGGTTTACTGCTTTCTTGCAGCCGCTGGACCTGGGCTTCAATGCCTACATCAAGAAATACCTCCGCGAAAAGTTCTCGAAGTGGTACACCGGTGTCTGCACCAAGCTGTTCCGGCGTGACGAGAAGAGGAAAACCCGTGCCCTTGCGAAAACTGGCACCCCTTTCCTCTTCGCAGGGATGGGGTCGCATGAAGTGATGGTGTACGATTCGTCCGTGAAGACAGCCGCCTTCCGCAACGCAGTCCTTGCCGGCACAAGGGCAAGCATCGTGGTGTCTCCGGGTTGTGCGGACTGGGTTCACCCTGGGGACAACGCGAGTGGGTGGTACGCCCTGCGTGCTGTGGAGCTGTGTCTCAACAGCTACGGCGTGCGGAAGGCCTACCTCCCGAAGGTCAAGGATGCTCTCAACCTGCTCGAGAAGGTGATCCCCACTGACACGGAAGGCATTCCCGGCGCACAGGATGCTGTTCAGCAGGTGCTGGAGGAACTGCGTTCTGCGAATGGTGACGCTGCGCAGTTCACCGAGGCACAGCGCCTCCCATACCCCGCCGCCCAGGCTGCTGTGGGCGCACTCAACCGGGAGTACTACACCAGTGTGAGGCTGATCACCCTGTCCGAGGTGCAGTGGGCCGCGACCCTCACGGAGATCCGTTCCGGGCCGCTGATCGTGTTCGACGCGGAGAACCTGCATTTCGTGTCGTTCGTCGCCCAGAACCCTGAGCTCGACGACCAGGAGTTGATGGCTGACCTGGCCAGGACGACGAAGGTGACCGCCGCGGACATGCGCGACCGCCATCTCGCCTGGCTGTGCCGTGGGTTCAGCAAGGTGAAGCCGAGCTCCGTCGTGAAAACGTTCGTCCGCGCTGGCATCATCGCCGACCCCGGAACGCTCGCAGCAAGTACCGATGATGCTGTTGCTGACTACGACCCTCCAACCGAGGTGCACCCGGACGCAGCGCTGACGACCCCCGCAGAATTGGCAGAGATGGAGAGGATCCTGTCGTCACTCGACTTCAGTGCTGAGTGCTGAGCACTGTGCCACATCCCCTCTCTCTGTTTATGCCCCTGTAAATGTCCCGCAAACCCGTCACCCTCCCTCTCTTGATGTCCCTTTAGATACTCTGTCTGTATAACTTGTATGTAATGTCTTCTCGAGGTGTGGTGGTGGGTGAGTCTCGAGGTGAGTGGTGGTGATCGTGCCCTTTCCACATGCAGGGATGCCTTGCTTCTCTTGCTGGCGTTGGTTGCGGTGGTGGAGGGAGGGTCCAAAGCTGGGAGGTCGGGAGGCCTACGTGTGGGAGTCTACGGCGTGGCCGCAGTCCGCGCCCCGCAACCCACCAGCCCGCGGGCGAAAATCGCATTGTCTTTTCCATATTCAGTCCCAATAAATAGTGGACCGTAAAAAAGATGGAACGTTTGGCCTTTTTTTGGGAACTTGGAACATTTTTACGTTCCACCCTTTTTCCGTTTACGGTATAATAGTTGACATGCAAGTATTATACATGTATAATACATGTATATACTTGTAGTTATACATGTAAAATTTACAAGATCCCACCGTGTAAGGGGGGAAAATTACGGGATTTTTCACATAGGCGAGGAACACGCACAAAATGGCTGTAAACTTGAAACCCCGGCCCCTGGGAGTATTTGGGGGCGGTCTGGGTGGTTGTTGGGGGTATTAGGAGGGTGTCCGGTACTCCGGATTTTCCTGATTTTTCCCGATTTTCCGAAAGTTTTGCCACTGGTTGACACAAGGGCAAATTTCGAGCAAAATCCGAAAATCAGGAAAAATCGGGAAAAAACAGGAAATCCAGGGGGGGCCACCGGAGACCCTCCCCGAAAAAATCCGATTTTTTTGGGTCGAAAAAAATTTTTTTTTCCGACCCGAAAATCTGTATCTGCGGACTGCCACACTCTGAAAAACCGAAAAATTTCCGAAAAAAATCGAAAATTTTGGCCTTTCCTGGCCTGTGTGGTCCCAAAGGGCCCAGGTTGCCCGGTTTTTCTCCCAAAAACACCCCAAAATTTTTTCCGCCGCCCTTCGGGCGGCGGATTGGCCGCCTTCGGCGGCGTCGTCGTTTCACTCTGTACTAAGGACGTCGGTAAAGCCGAGCCCTTTGTACAACCGTTTCACTCTGACTTCTGTCTGTCTGTCCTGTGTGCCATCAGTGTGTCCCCGTTCCAGTGATTCCGCTCCATCCCATTGAGTATCTCTCAGTTCTGCTCGTTCTGACAGTGGAGGTGGTCTCCTGCGACTGCGTCGGTTTCTTGGCTGCCCCGTGTCTGCAGTTCCACTTGTGTCATGGACTCGTTGTGGTTACTGGTGCTCTGCAATATTTTCGCTGCTGCTCGTTAGTTCCGTCCCGTTTCATTCCCAGCTGCTCAGGGAGAGCTGCCCTGTGTTTGCCGCAAAGGGCGCTGCTGATCCTTGTTCCTCATCGCGTTGTGACTCCCATTCAGCCTGGCGGGGCAGTCTTCAGCGTTCAAACTACCTGATAGTTCCCGAAGTTCGCGGATTCCGCCGCTCATCTTGCACCATATGGGCACCAAGCCGGCAACGATAGCCTGTGGCGTTGAGGCGCCATCGGCTGTCTCCCGGAGCATTTCCAACCTCACATCCGTGAGGCCACCCAGGTTTGTGGGTTCCATAAAGAACTCAGGCGGGTGCCGCTCTCGTACCCCCGCATGCCTCACCCGCCGCGAACGAGGGAGGCCGCCACGCATGAGGAGCTTCTCTTCGCCACCTCGCTCTGCTCGTCAGTCAGGGAGCTACACCCCGTTTTTTCGGTTGAAGTTTTTTCTGATCAGAGTTGCACCCACCGTTTCTCTCCGTCCAGCCCGAGAATGTCGAACCCTGAAAAATCGACAACACCCCACATCCTGCACCTGAGACGCGGCTTCCTTATCTGAGGGGCCGCGTCCAAATACACGGACTTTGCTAAACTGGACCCAACTCCCCACACCCTTTTTTTTGCCATTTTTTCAAAAAATCCCCCAAAATTTTCCAAATTTTTCAAAAATTTCCTAAATTTAGGACACCCTCCTTAGGCCACTTTTGAGCCAATCCGTGACCATGCTCAAAAAAGTGTCATGGTTTGGTTCCGGCCCCCTCATCCGAACCACCCTTCCGAGCCCGTCCCGCCCAACTTTCCCGCAACATGCCGCCTTTTCTTGTCTTGGGTGGGCACTGATGCCTCCGGTTCAATTTGGGAGCAAATGAGTGTGACAAGCTTGGGAAGGAGCGTCTTCTCGCCAGCATTTCCTGATAACACTTGCTGCAGCGTCCACCGACCACTGCCCCTGGCGGTTTGTACACTGAATAAGGCTTTGGAACCCACACCGGCATATTTTCCAAAGACGCCAGTCCCAAACTCCACTCGCGCACCGTCTCCGGCCTCTCCTTTCCATCTGCGGCTGAGTTCCCCAGCATTCTGGCCGTCGTCCGGCATCTCTTTTAGCTCTTTCAGTGCTGCAATGAAGCGCGTAAGTGGGGGTGATGGTGCAGATGACGAGGATCATCGCCACTGAGAAGTGCCACTGCAGTGCCGTAGAGCTGGGGTGACACAGTTGATACACCACACCCACTTCGCTGTTGCCGTTTCCCCTGATGAAGTTCCCGATGCATCCGACACCTCGGGGAGGGCACATAATAACGCCTCCCAAGCGACGCCCTTGCATTCGCAGACACACCCCGGTCTTGTTGAGGATATCGGCAGAAACCTGACAGAACACTCGCTGAAATGCCATTTTTTTGGCCCGGTAGTGCCCAGATGCCTCATCAGAGGCGGCAGAACGTGGTACATGACGGGGGATGTTGATGGCGCAGGTGACAGGGTGCTCGGGAGACTCAGCCGGGGAGGGGTTCGGTACCAAACCATGACATTTTTTTCAACACAGCGTTTCAGCCGCGTTCCGGGGCACCAAAGTGGGTGTCCCACACCCAGGGGCGGTTTCTGGGGTGGTCTGGCCACTTTTTCAGCATTTTTGGAGGGTTTATGGTGGAAAATTGCCTATGTCGAAAAATGTCGTAATTTTGACGGATTTCGGTACCTTAAGACGGTCCCTAGGGGGGGGGCAGGGCTGTAAATAAGGTTTGGGGGTCAGGAGTCGGGAGTCGGGAGTCGGTTATTTACAGTCACCTAAGGTACCTGGGGTGGGGGGCTGGGGGGGACGGGCGGTCTCAAACCCTACTCAATCCTGCACGCATCCTGTAGTACGGCCACCTCTGCCGTGGAGAGTCCCATGGACCCTCCAGCAGTCGCCCACCATTCGGTCAGGGCGGACTGACTCGGCGCTTGCGGGGTCTTCCCGCGTGCGAGGTGGTCCGCGAAGAAGCACGCGACGCACAGCGCCATGTTGGCTGTCCCAGCCAACCCCCCACTTCGCCCGCAGCGCCCCACACGCTGCGAGCACCTCACTCACGGCAGCAGTATTTGGCTGCATAGCTCTCAGTATTTCCCGTGCATGCAGCGCATGCATCCACAAATTTTGTGGATGCATCCACACACAGCCTGGAGCTCCGAAGCCCTGCATGCAGGCCTGCCTGCAGTGGATGAATGCCTGTATGCCAAATCGAAAATCCATTTTTTGACATTTTCGGGCATCCCTGGATGCCGTGGATGCATGCATGGATGCATCCACACCATCCACGGCCCCACTGAGAGCTATGTTGGCTGTGAGTCAAACACTACTGCCTCTACCTGAGGCATGTTGTGTGTCGCAACAGTTGCGTCACATGTGTGACGCATCTGTGTGGAGTGTGTGTGGTTGTGCACGTGTGCGCTGCGGTATGCTCAACCACCTGATGGGGGCGGAACACAACTCTTCTTGGGAGCTGCCAGGATCTGGCAAAAGGGGCGGGAAAGGGGCGCCGTATTCACAGCAGTGGTTTGGCAATGAACTCACCCCAGTTCAGAGACCGGTAATGAAGAAGATGACTGGGAGGCACACACCATGTCCCACCCAGCGGGACCCCCACACCCCCACCCACCCATCGGGACCCCCCCTCCTCGGGTGTTCCAAAAACCCTTTCTTTTGAATATTTGGAGTCTGTGCGGATCGCAGTGGGGTCATTTTGGCCATGGGGTGCCTAATACCGCACATTCCCTAAGGGAAGCAAGGCAACCCTCCCAATCCCAAAAAATCCGGCGCGAGTCGGGAGTCGGCCTTATTTACACCCCTGGGGGGGGGGGGGGGGGGGGGGGATGGGGTGGGGGTTGAATGGGTGTGGTATCGTAATGCGGTGGCTGGCTTTGTACGGTTGTTTGGCTATGGGCCAAAGAGATAGGCTCGGTGCCTGAAGTGCAGCACATAAGGTGGTCTGCAAGTGCGGCAGGCCATTCAGAGGAGAAGAGAGAAGGAGGCTTGAGGGGTTGCGCGATGTTCTGCTGCTGCCGCCTGTTGGGCACGGCTTGTCGTCGCACAGTGGTGTGCGGTGCAGTGCAGAAGGTTAGGCAGACGCACAGCAGCAGGTCACGCGCAAGGAAAGGAAACTTAAAACCAGGCAACCGGGTGAATGTTGGAAGAGTCGAGCACATCTCACATCTGACTGCCCTCAGAGGGGCGATCGCAAGTATCCAGACAAGGCATGCCCGCATCAAGGGCCTGCAACACAAGGCCATCAGAGTTGCTGTTCAGAGGTGTGGCAACAGAACAGCCGCACCTGCAGCTCATCCAGGGATCAAGCAAAGCAAAGCAGACAAAGGGGATCTTCGCTACAGGGTGATTGTCAGTGCATTCTGGTGCATTTCTTGTGAATTGGCTGAAAACTGACGGAGACTGACGAAGGATAACGACCAGCGAATACCCCCAAACACCCATAAATCAAAAAAATCACATCGCTTCTTCTGTCTTCAACAACTGCTGACCACGTGCAAGGCTTGCACGTGCATCATCGACACCAGCCTACGTACCGACCCACGAGAGGGAAGAAATGAACAAATCACAGCAAAAGGGCAGCCGCAGAGGACTGGCTGGACACTGCGGGACGACCGCAGCACGCCTCTGTGCCATAAAAATCAGCACACAGGGGCAGAGAGGGTACAAATGAAACAGGCAGCAGACAGGCACATGTCGCGTCACTCCTACCATCGTCACTCACACGCGTAGCGGTCCTCGTACAGAAAACGCTCGTCTTCCGGGAACTCGTTGCGGAAGAAGCGCTGCCTCTGGGGCGGGCCGCGCTGCGTGAAGGGGAGCGGGTGGCGGGGCGTGCGGCGCAGGATCTTGGTGCTTGCCTCCTCGTCGAGCATCTTCACGTCGGCGTGGTAGCCTGCGCGGTCGGACCGCTCCACAGCCTCGCACAGCTTCTTCGCAATCTCGTGGGGGGTGCGCTGCTTGGCACCGATGTTTGCGAAGAAGCCGTTCCACTTCTTGAAGGCGACGCGGTTGACGACCCCCATCTGCTGGCTGAGGGCTGCGACCATTTCCTTTGTGGGGAAGCCCATGCGTGCGTCGTAGTGCAGCTTTGTGTTGTGGAAGGGGTCGTCGTTGTGGAAGCCCTCGTCGTCGTCTGTGTCTGTGTCTGTGTCGGCGTCTGCATCCTTCTTCTCCTCGTCACGGCGGGGAGGCTTCACAAGCCTGCAGAAGAAGACCTGGAACATGACAAGCTTGCACGAAGTCTCATTCGCGTAGAAGGCCTCGTCGCACATGTGCTCGTCGCGCGTGTTCTCGGGGAGAAGGGTGCCTGCCTGGAAGCGGCGGCTCTTCTTCAAAGACCAGCGGACGTGGCGCGCAAACAGCTCCGTCAGGAACGCGTCCTTCAGGTCGCTCCACCAGAACCGCTTGCTGACGGTCAGCAGCGCCAGCAGCATCCCCAGGTCCGGGCACACCACCTTGTGGCGCTCCTCCGGGTGCCGCACAAACCGCTCGATTGTCGCGTCCACCGTGTCCAGCAGCCCGGGGACGGTGTCGCAGCAGTGCAGCAGCAGGCGGTGGAGGGCGCAGTACCCCTGCAGCGCCTTCACAGACGCAAAGAGCGTCCCCTTCATCACCTCCGTCACCATGTGGTTCATCAGCTGCGGCAGGACGGCGACACACCCCGCGATGGACATCTTCAGCAGCATGGGCATGGCGCGCCCCGCGTGCTCCCGGTCGATGTACAGCGGGATCCAGTGGGTGAACTTCTCCTTCCACACCCCGATCCGCACCCCCTCCTCGTACGCCGTCTTGCTCACCGCGTCGAACTGGCACGAGAACACGGGGCGCCCGTTGGCCGCCTCCCCCGCCAGCACCCCGACCCCCAGCACCTCCTCCTCGGGGCCGGCCCCTGTGGTGAAGCAGCGCAGGTGCTGCGCCTCCCAGTACCGTGCGCTCTCGTACACCCCCGTCCAGCTCGGCCACATGTGTGCCATGTAGCGCCGCTCCCGCATCCGCGGCAGGAAGTCCATCACAACCCCGATGACGGTGTGTGGGAGTGTGAAGATCTTGCTGATTGCCTGCTTCTTCTTCTTCTCCTCCTCCTCCTCCTCCTCACCAGCTGCCAACTCCTCCTGAAGCGCAGCCATTGTCCGTGCCACAGCTTGGCGTGCAGCAGGGTTGTCACCGGCAGCAGTCTGCGCTGTGCGGTGGAACTCCTCAAGCGCAAACGGCGGCGCGTCGTCGCACTCGATCGCACACGGCAGCGGCGGGTTCGGCTTGATCGGGGTGTGGTCGCACACCTTGCACCTGTAGCCCTGGCGCCGCCGGATCCTGCGTGTGCCCCCCGTGTACAGGCTCGTCTGCTCGAAGGTCCCGTCCACCCCCTGCGGGCTGAAGTCGTACTCGTACCCCGTGTCCTCCTTCGGGGACGATGTGCGGACGCTGACCCACAGGGCCCCCAGCGTCCCCCCCTTGCGCATCGCCTTGGCCGACCCGGTCCCACGGCCCCCGCCGCCCTCCTGCTGCTGCAGCCCCGGCTGCAGCACCAGCCGGTGCATCTGCTCCCCTTCTGCCAGCTTGTCCACCCGCAGCTGTGCCTTCCCCAGCAGCACCGGCTTCTGCTCCTTGCTCCCGTTCCCGATCCCGTTCGCATTCCCGTTCCCGCCCGCAGGCCCCGCGTCGTGCACCGCAAAGTCGATGGCGTACCCGCCGCTCGGCAGCTGCCCGTCCACCTGGAACGACACAGTCTCGCGCCACACGGCTGACGACGGCCCCGCCTCCTTCACCATGCGTGCCGGCCCACGTGCCGCCGCCTCCTCCGCCATCTGCACGTGCATGCTGGCGGGCTGCGTCAGGTGGTCCACGTTCTTCCCCGCCACAGACACGTACGGATGCCACGTCCAGTACGGCTTGCCCCCGTACTTGTTGTCCTCGTGGTACAGCCCTGAATTCCCCACCAGCCCTTCTGCGCGGTGCACCGTCACGAACATCCTGAACCCCTTCCGCTTGATTTTGCGTGCAAAGCACATGTCGTTGAAGCGCACTGGTGCTGGTGCCTGTGCTGGCAGTGGCAGTCCTGCACTGTTGTTGTTGCTGTTGCTGTTGTTCTGAGCAGTGTCTGCACCCTCCTTCTCCTCCTCACCCGCAGCTGCAGCAGCCGCACGGCCCTCCTGATACGCACGCTCAAGACGCCCACAGTCGGCACGGTGCATCGCCACCCACCGAGGCCCGTACAGCCCCGTCGAATCGCACCCGAACAAGCCGCAGTGCCCAGGGCGTGCGTACCGGTGCTGGCAGAAGGAGTACGGGTCGTAATCCCAGTCGCGCCACCCCTGCACCTCGTCCCAGTTCAGCTGGTACTCCCACACCTCGCGCCCGCTGTGCGGGGTGATGCGGATGCGCCCGCGCGTGTCCCCCGCGTCCGCCCCGCTGAAGAAGAAGGACTGCAGCTGCCGCAGCATCGCCTGCACCCCGTACGCCGCAGACCACCCCGTGTACGGCTGCAGGCAGTCCGCCTCGAACTCCCCCTTCTCCAGCATGTCCAGGCAGATGTAGTCCCCGAACACGTTCGGGTGCACCACGTCCGCCCCCAGCACCGCCACCGCCGGCGGCACCGCAGGGTACTCGTTCGGGAACCGCAGCTCCAGGTGCAGCACACCCTTCCCCGTCAGCCCCCCGGGTGCGCTCACGTTGCAGTGCCACACCTGCAGGCTCGTGTCCACAGGCGTCGCCGCCACGCCCCAGCTCGGGTCCCCCTCCAGCTTCACCAGCTCCCGCGCAAGCCGCCGCTTCGCAGAGTGCGTCACAATCCCGCGCCCCACCCGGCACGCCTCCTTCTTCGCCTGGTGCGCCACCCTGTCCCGCCGCCACGACGTGATCCAGCTCCGAGACTCCGCCTCGTCCTCCTCGATGTCCCGCCGCCGCCCCGCCTCGTGCCCTGCACACCCCTCCAGCTCCGCAGCCACCTGCTTCCGCCACGCCCGCATCTCCTTCTCGCTCGGGCACACGTACTCCGTCTCCCGCGGCTTCCCGCTCTTCCCGTGCTTCCCCACAGCCTTCTTCAAACGGTCCGCAGCGAACTGCTCCTCCGCCGCCAGCACATCCATCTCAGCCTGTGCCCGCACCCCCGCCTGCCGGAACGCGTACGATTTGTGCGACATTTTCCGACACCCCCACACCCCGCACCCCCTCCTCCTCCTCGCCAATACGACACAACCCCTGCCTGCGTGTGTGGCGGTGTTTGCATGCACACAACAACAACAACAACAAACGGGATCGACAAACCAAAGAATCCCACATATCCTCAGGAAGGCTGCAAGGGGTGGGGGCGGCGCCATCACCTGGGAGCCCTGCCGCCCGTTGGTGGACTACATGGAAGAGACACTGCTTCCTAGGATACACGGCCGTTGTACCACTGGTCGGTGTCGGTCTTGCCCGGACTCCATATTTTTTTTTTGGTGTCGACAATCACAAGCACTGTGAGAGCTATATAGGCTACCGCACAGACTCGATCCTGCCCCATATTTTTTTTCTTCTTCGCATGGGCAGCGCCCATGGTGACTGTTTTCCCTCCGGTGTGTGAACATTGTTTTATAGGAACCAAAGAAAGCGGGGATTTTCTTTGTTTTCTTTTGTTTTTTTTTGGGTGTCGGCAATCCCAGGCACTGCGAGAGCTAGGCTCCTGCACAGACCTGTTCTTTTTTTTGTTTGCCCCTCCCCTCCCACACTTATTTTTCCCGGTGAAGTTTTTTTTTTGTGAGAGAGAGAGAGATGAGGGTGTGAATACTCTTTTTGCACAGGGGTATTCACACTTTTAGTATAAGAGAGAGAGAGAGGGGGGACGGAGGGGACACAGTATGTGTGGGTATAGTGCATTTGTGTGAACACTGTGCGCGTGGTGTGTGAACTATATGTATGTGTGTGTGTCAGACTCTCCCCCCACCCCACCACCACCACCACCACCACCCACCCCCATTCCAAACAAAGTATATCATCGCTTCTCCAGAAAAAGAACAAAAAAAAACATGACCACCCGCCCACCCACACCCAGTCCACCCCTCCCCCCTCACTCCCCAACACCCCTTCTTGTTCCACTTCACTTGCCGTTTTTTTTGCCTCCCACACACACACAACTTAGCCCCAGCCGCGCTTGTTAAATATCCCGCCACCCGATACGAACCCCACTCCCCTTGGTTGGTGCGTACACCCACCCTACAACATTCCTTGCAGAGTCTTTATTTGTATTGGTCCTTGTAGTGGCGGGGGGGGGGGGGTGGTGGAGTGGATGGGTAGGGCTAAAAATATATGAAGAAACAGTCGCTCCACTTTGTGCTCCACTTTGTCGGAGAGAGTAAGGGGTGGGGGGGGGGGGGGTAAAGAGAGAGAGAGAGAGGAGAGAGAAAGGGGGGGGGTGCGAGTTTTGGCTCGAAACCCCTGCCACACAGATTAGCAAATCCGAAAACTTTATGGCAAGGCGGAACGGGGGGGGGGATTGGGGGTAGATTGGAGGGGGGGGGTACAAGAATATAGGGGGCGGGGAGATAAGGGCGTGGGTGTTAGAATGGGGGGCGGGGGGGGCTGTTCCTTCGGCCGCCGTTGTGTGCAGTTTGAACGATTTGTTGAACGATTCATTTTTGCCGTGATTTGAGCTGAGTTATTCTGGCAACACGGCGGGAATTGCATTTTTTTTTGAAATCGGGGGGAGGAGGGCGTGTGGAGACTGCCTCATACCAGATGATACACCCACACGTGATGAGTCATTTGATTTGTCCAGCATATCATTTGAAGCGGTAATGTGCGGGGAGCGCTTCGGACAACCCTCCTCCCTTCTGCCATGCCCGAGCTATCTCGTGTTCCATCTCATGCAACCCCACACACCCCCCCCCACACCAAGGCAGCAGGCTATTGGGTGGTGCGTCAACCCATCACGCATCAACAGGGAAAGAAGGAAACACAAGTTGCTGCGCCTATATTATTTTGGAAGTGGTCCCCACCCCACCACCCCCACCCCGACAATTCGTGGCAGTGCAGAGAAACGGAGCACAAGGTGAAGAGCGCAGTCTCGATGCGATATCCCAGACTGCACCACTCGCCTGGCGTGGAGGGATTGAAGAGGCGCCTAAAACAGGGGATCCCCAACTCCTTCTGTGCGGCACACAGACACGTTTCGATTCAGAGGGTGAAGGTTATCACATGAATGGCACACACGCGTTAACCTTCTTAGAGTCGGGGTAGAGCACACCGAGCTTCGTCTCTCTCCGAACTGCTGCACACAGACACACATAGGCACGACGGGTTGGGGGAGAGGTTGGAGAGGTGGGATCGGTCAATGGTCCGTGACGGGAACAGAGAGAGGGGGGGGGGGGCGGAGGTGGGGGCAGTAGAGAGGGGCTGGGGGTGAAGAATAAAAATATAAGCATCGCGTGTGAAAGCAACGGAAGGAATAACAAACAAAATTCAGAGATGGGGGGGGGGGGGGGGGGAGAGGGGGGTTTTTTTTGATTGGGGGGCGGGCTGTATGTATGTGTGTGTGTATGTTTTTGCATGAACACCCCTCCCTCACTGAGTGGCAGTGGTTGGACTGCCTGCCTCACCGTGCACACACACACACACACCAAATCTTTACTTTTGGAGCAGTGTAGGACTCCCCGAGAACCCGAGAACCTGGGGGCAGCTTGATGCGATCTCCCCACCCCACCGCAGCACTCAGACTGTCTGCTGCTGCACGCACACGTGAATCTTCCTTGCAGGTGGGTGGTGATCACACCCTGAGGATTGATGCCATCATCATCTCCGCGCTTGGTCCCCATCCCCACCACACAGACCCACAACATATCAAGGGGGGGAAGCAGAGTTCGCAGAAGCGGACGGGACACATGCGACAAGACAAAAAATCGCCTCACGACGCGGTAGTCTCCCCACCCCCCCCGCGGGTTTCAACTAGTGTAGTGTCGACCCCCTCGGAACAACAAGGCTCCTCGAAGTGTTACGCCCGCCGGACCATTCGGAACCCCTTTAGACCCGGTTGGAATCACGGAGGCGACGCTTCGAAATGCAACCCGAGTGTCGTAGCAGCAACTCCAAGACGGGGGTCGAGGCGGGAGGGCCCCCCGACTCGACTGCCGCGTCGTGCTGTGCTGGGGGGAGGGCTGGGGGAGAGAGAGAGGGGATGTGTAGTGACCAAATTTGAACGATATTTCAGGCGGCACTGGATCTGCATGAGCCTTTGCACCCTCCCCTCCAGTATGGAGGAGATCGCAGCAAAGGGAGAGGGTTTGATCGTCGAGAGTGAGGGGGGGGGGGGGGGGGTAGGGAGGGGGGGTCGTGTGTGTGTGCGCGTGTGCTCGGAGTTGCTTCCGACACCCTCTCTGAAATAAAGGAAAAAGAAAAATGGCCATTTGTTTGTGCGCCAAGAACCTGCGGTGAACAGCACGCGTTTCTTTGCCCGATGAAAAGTTGGCACAAAAAGGCAAAGTAAGCTGTGTCTTTGTCACCCCCAAAAAAGAGCGCTGCCCGGTTATCTTTTTCACTGTGCCAAGGATACTGCTGAAGAAAGACAGGGGAAGGGGCTGCATGGACAGGGAGCCATCCACCCCCCCCCCCCCTAGGGACCGTCTTAAGGTACCGAAATCCGTCAAAATTACGACATAGGCAATTTTCCGCCAGAAACCCTCCAAAAATGCTGAAAAAGTGGCCAGACCACCCCAAAAACCGCCCCTGGGTGTGGGACACCCACTTTGGTGCCCCGGAACGCGGCTGAAACGCTGTGTTGAAAAAAATGTCATGGTTTGGTACCGAACCCCTTCCCGGCTGAGTCTCCCGAGCACCCTGTCACCTGCGGCATCAAAAATCCCCGTTATGTACCACGTTCTGCCGCCTCTGATGAGGCATCTGAGCACTATCGGGCCAAAAAAGTGGCATTTCAGCGAGTGTTCTGTCAGGTTTCTGCCGATATCCTCAACAAATACCGGGGTGTGTCTGCGAATGCAAGGGCGTTGCTCGGGAGGCGTTATTATGTGCCCTCCCCGAGGTGTCGGATGCATCGGGGACTTCATCAGAGGAAACGGCAACAGCGGAGTGGGTGTGGTGTATCAACTGTGTCACCCCAGCTCTGCGGCACTGCAGTGGCACTTCTCAGTGGCGATGATCCCCGTCCTCTGCACCATCACCCCCACTAGCGCGCTCTTCATTGCAGCACTGAAAGAGCTAAAAGAGAGGCCGGACGACGGCCAGAATGCTGGGGAACTCAGCCGCAGATGGAAAGGAGAGGCCGGAGACGGTGCGCGAGTGGAGTTTGGGGCTGGCGTCTTTGGAAAATATGCCGGTGTGGGTTCCAAAGCCTTATTCGGTGTACAAACCGCCAGGCGCAGTGGTCGGTGGACGCTGCAGCAAGTGTTATCAGGAAATGCTGGCGAGAAGACGCTCCTTCCCAAGCTTGTCACACTCATTTGCTCCCAAATTGAACCGAAGGCATCAGTGCCCACCCAAGACAAGCAAAGGCAGAATGTTGTGGGCAAGTTGGGCGGGACGGGCTCGGAAGGGTGGTTCGGATGAGGGGGCCGGAACCAAACCATGACACTTTTTTGAGCATGGTCACGGATTGGCTCAGAAGTGGCCAAATACCCCCAAAAACCACCCAGACCGCCCCCAAATACTCCCAGGGGCCGGGGCTTCAAGTTTACAGCCATTTTGTGCGTGTTCCTCGCCTATGTGAAAAATCCCGTAATTTTCCCCCCTTAACCCTTTTCCGACCACGGGGGGGTTAACCCTTTCTGTCCGGGGGGTATTTTTTCGATTTTTGGGAAAATTCGCCTTCCCAAGTAAATTGTCTTCTACTCCACCTTTTTCAACATTTTTTTTATCGGGAACTGCGTTTGCGCAGAACGTTGCATTGTTCCGGATTTTTTCCCAAAAAAAAAATTTCACATGTGGGCCTCGCCCAAGAAACCAAAAATCGAGGTGCAAAAAATCCAGAAAAAAATTCGGGGCGGTGTGTGACCGCCCAAAAAATTCGGGTTCTATGGCGTTCTCGAACAGTTCTGCTCCAGCGCAGTTCCCGATAAAAAAAATGTTGAAAAAGGTGGAGCGGAAGACAATTTACTTGGGAAGGCAGTGGTTTACACAAGGCAAATAAATCAACAGGTGCAAAAACACCTGTTCTGAGGGACCTGACTGTGAGCCACCCCAGCGACCCCGTTAGCCCGTTGGGCACCTGGATCGAGGTAGAACACCCTTCCCTGCCCCTCTGGGGCCATGGAGGATGTCCGCCCGATGACTGACGGCATCAAATCTCCATCAGAGAATTCCACCATATTTCACTGATGGGTGGCTGGAGGCCGAAATCGGGTGGTGCATCGGCACAGCCCGTTGGGGCGGATATTCGAGATGCAGAGGTCTGAAAACTGATTTCCCAGATGACATCTGTCGGAAACCTTTCCCTTATCGAAGGAATCGGGCAAAAAGATGCCTGGGAAAGCTCGATACCTCCCACGCAGGTTCAGGAGGCGGTTTCAAGGGCAAAACCACCGAAAATTCCACCTTGTGATGCAATTTTGTTACAGAGCCAAGTTGGTCGGAGTTTCGCTTTTCCGACCAACTCTTGTTGCATTTGAAAGATTCGTCCACCCCGTTTCCACCATAAAAAGAAATCTTGAAAAATTCGAACTTCAAATAACTTTGCCTGCATAGGCAAAGTGAAAGCCACTGTAGTGGCCATACCTGCCCAAGACCCTCTGATACCCACCCAGCCCCCCCAGCTCTCGCGCCTGTGATGGGTCGAAATGTGTTCTGTGGGTCTGCATATCGATGTGTTTTTGCGGAGAATAACCCCAGAGCTTTCCACGATCGGGGGAGTCGAGCGAAATGGGGCACAAGAACACCTGATATGGTTGACCCGTAAATAGGGGCCGTGAGGGACTACCCAAACCCGAAAATCTCATCTGAGGGTGCAATTGTCCTCCGGCAGTACGTTGGACGGATCTCCACCTTTCCCATGAACCCTTGCTGCATTTGAAAGGATTGAGCTCCCCCTTTTTACCATACAAAAAAATCTTGAAAAATTCGAAGTGCATAATTATTTACTTACGTAAGCAAAGTGCAAAGCCACTGTAGTGGCTTCCCGGACAGAAAGGGTTACTGGGGGGGGTCAAATAATTGTAACCCCTACGATTATTTAGCGACGCGGTCTGTATAAATCGGGTGTCCCAAAATTTACAATTTTTCAACGGTGGTGATTAATCGTAGGGGTTACGATTATTCACTTTTGGCAAAAATTTACCCGTTTTGCTGTTCAGAATGTCAATTGGTGGGGTGGGGGTGGGTGTGAGGGGTCGCATTCTCGGCCTGTCTCACCGGCATTCCGTGCACAGAGCAACATCACCGGTGGAAACTGGCCATAGCACCCCGGTGGGCCACCAGGAGGGGAGGGACCCGGTGTGAGGCGCTTGAGTCATCCAGATGGGCACACGGTGGGGTCCGACATCCGATGTCGGACCCTGTGGGTTCATGCATGCTGCTAAATGTGAGATTTTTGGGCCAAATTTCGGAATCCCAATACATTTTTTTGGGGGGCGAGTTTGTTAGGAAAATGGGGGTGGCACAGCGTCGTTCTTCCACACAAGAGGGTCGTTTTTGACATCAACGGTTCAAACTCTCTTCACGGTGACTCTACTCAAATTTTTTTGAGTTATTGGGGGCCATTTACTGTGCGTCGAAGTGTGAACGATTGGCCACCTTTTTGGTGCCGTGGCTGGTGGGTGGCCATGGGCACACGCTACAAGGGGGGTCTGGGGGGCAGAGCCCCCCAGCCGCCGGAGGCCACGGTAGTGAACATCTGTTCATTGTGGGCGTAGATTCTGTGTGAGTTGGCTGCGTCCTCCTGAGGCCTGAGGCTACTGGAGTGGTTGGATTCCCTGACTTGATGGGTATCGAAGGGCTCCAGGGGGTCTGGGGGGCGGAGCCCCCCAGCCGCCGGAGGCCACGGTAGTGGACATCTGTTCCTTGTGGGGTACAGTTTCTGGACTGTGTCCATCTTCCTGAGGTTGCGTATGGGCCACCCCAGGATTTTGGTGCCCCCCCCCAGGCTCACCTCACTGGCAGGGTACCTGGGGGCGGGGGGCCTCAAACCATGCTCTCTTCCCATTAAACTCGGGGCATGTGTGCTCCGACATGTGGGGTGACTCAATCACCGGTCTATGACGACCGATTCTCCACTTTTTACAGCCTGAGTGGGTTCCCTGCTGTTCCTGTTGCTTGATCCTCTGGGGAAAAGTCAGAAATTTGGCCAAAAGTGAATAATTGTAACCCCTACGATTATTCAAAACAAATTTACGTATAAATGGCCCAGAAAATGTTGTACAATTAATCGCCCCCTTACGATTATTCGACTACTTACGATTAATTGCCCCCCCCCAGTAATTAATTTTCGAGATTTCGGGTTTCACACCGCGATCGTGAGTAAGTTGGACGGATTTTGGTGTTTTTCAAGATTTCTTTTGATGGTGAAATCGGTTGTCGCAATTATATTCAAGACAACCAAACAAAGTCCCCGGAAAATTACTTTTTCCATTTTCCCGGCAGTGACAAAGTGCACACCGTGAAAACACCCTGAAATCCTGAAAAAATCGCGTGTGGTCTTGGCAACCCAAATATATTGGGTATCTGGAACCCACTCAGGGCCTACTGTTGCTTTCTCGAGCACAGTTGTCAAAACCCTACTCTCGGTGGCCAAACAATCGCCAAATGGCGGAGTTCAAAGCATGTTACTGCTGATCGCAAAAACCAAAGATTTTCGAGGGTTTTCCAGGGTACGTATATGCAGGCTATATAGGGGCCTATATAGGTGGGTGGTCGGTGTGGGTGGGGGGGCCAACTTGACCTCTGCCGTCCAGTGGGACGGAACAACGTCTTTTTTCAAAAAATTTGTTGTCGTGAAATGCGCTGTTCGTGCCATGTTCGAGACTGCCAGAGTTGTTGAACAAAAATATTTCCCTCCCTTGACAAACGCGAAAGCCAAGTCCCTGGTTAATTAGCATTCCTGGTCATGGGGTCTGGGTGTCGTCACCCCCACCGGGCCACTTTCAGCCTCACGAATCCGTGCGAAGCGGCGATTTTCGGACAGATTCAGCCCAGAACAATTCCAGGAAAAAAAATCGATCAAAAAGTTCAAGTTCGCAACATGTTACTTGGTCTTGACATTTTTTTCTCGTTTTTCCAAAAAATGGCCAAAAACCAGAATTCTCGGATTTTCGTGTTTTCCCCTCCGGTGGGAACATGAATTCTGTAAACCAACATGTCCAAACACCCATGTTCGTGGAATACCGTATACGTAAATATTATGGAACGTAAATATTATGGAACGGGCCCATTTTTGGCCGGTCCGTTCCATAATATTTACGTTCCAAAATATTTACAGGGCCAGTTGGGCCACTCGGTGGTGAGGACGGCTTGCGTCAGGAATCGCGCGAAAAGTGCACGAGTAGGTCTCGTCAGGGACTCTGTACGCCGTCCGATCACCTGGTCCAAGTCCCCGAGTCGCAGAAAGCCCTGTAAATATTATGGAACGAAAAAAATCTGGAACGCCAACCCACCAGCGTTCCATAATATTTACGTTCCATAATATTTACGTTCCATAATATTTACGTTCCAAAATATTTACGTATACGGTATTTTTCACCGGCCCTTTTCACCATAAAAAGAAATCTTCAAAAAGGTGACATTCTAAGGAACTTACAGTTAGGGTATTAATGAATGTTATGGGGCCAAAATGTTATGAACCGGGACTTCTCAGAAATCGGGAATTTAATTATTTTTACTGGGGGGGGGTCAAATAATTGTAACCCCTACGATTATTTAGCGACGCGGTCTGTATAAATCGGGTGTCCCAAAATTTACAAATTTTCAACGGTGGTGAATAATCGTAGGGGTTACGATTATTCACTTTTGGCAAAAATTTACCCGTTTTGCTGTTCAGAATGTCAATTGGTGGGGTGGGGGTGGGTGTGGGTCGCATTCTCGGCCTGTCTCACCGGCATTCCGTGCACACAGCAACAGCACCGGTGGAAACTGGCCATAGCACCCCGGTGGGCCACCAGGAGGGGAGGGACCCGGTGTGAGGCGCTTGAGTCATCCAGATGGGCACACGGTGGGGTCCGACACCCGATGTCGGACCCTGTGACCCGTTTTTTAGGTACCCTCCACACCCAGTGCGCGCTCGACCGTCGAATGGTTTTTCTGGTCCCGTGCACTTCCCTGCCTGCCACACCACCCCCTCGACCCCATCCCCAGCACCAGAGCGTCGTTGGCTGGCGTGCGCGGGGCACGCGTCGAATACCGATGACGGGGCCTGTGTTCCTGGGGCGCTGACGAGGTCCGAAGGGATTGACGCCTTGGCTCAGTCCTTACGTTTGGATGAGGGCGTGGTTTTTGACGTAGCGGGAGCCCTCAAGAATACAGCACAGCTGCACCTGCTCTTGCGCCGTCTCCAGTTCGCATAGTCCCTTCGTATGACGGTGACTGGGAGCCCTGGCTGTCCCGATCTATTTCAATGACTGTATCAGTTTCCAGCCTAGTTCCCATGCTTGGGTGCTTGGCTCGGGTGCACCCTTCGAGGTGGTACAGAGAATGCAAAGAGAGTCCACAGGGGGGTCTGGGGGGCGGAGCCCCCCAGCCGCCGGAGGCCACGGTAGTGAACATCTGTTCCTTGTGGGGTACAGTTTCTGGACTGTGTCCATCTTCCTGAGGTTGCGTATGGGCCACCCCAGAATTTTGGTGCCCCCCCCCCCCAGGCTCACCTCACTGGCAGGGAACCTGGGGGCGGGGGGGCCTCAAACCATACTCTCTTCCACCCATTAAACTCGGGGCATGTGTGCTCCGACATGTGGGGTGACTCAATCACTGGTCTATGACGACCGATTCTCCACTTTGTACAGCCTGAGTGGGATCCCTGCTGTTCCTGTTGCTTGATCTTCTGAGGAAAAGTCAGAAATTTGGCCAAAAGTGAATAATCGTAACCCCTACGATTATTCAAAACAAATTTACGTATAAATGGCCCAGAAAATGTTGTACAATTAATCGCCCCCTTACGATTATTCGACTACTTACGATTAATTGCCCCCCCCCAGTAACATTTTTATTTTTAACATTTTCAAAAATGTTATGGGCTTGGCGTTTTTTTGGTGGCTCGGTAGCGAAAATTTCCGTGACATTTGCTCAGTCCTGCGACCCACACACACCCACCAGCTCTCTGTGGGGCTTGGGTGCAGATTGGTGGCATCAGCGGGCTCTAGCGGAACCCCCCGCTTCTGGTACCGAGCGACCGATGACACTGCCCAAGATGATGATGTGATCTGGAGGACACTCAGAGGAATCTGCACACTTTCTTCAGGTGCCAGATGGCTGCAGAGGGCCAGGAGAAGCTCGATGAGCTCGATCGGCAGGGGAGAACGGGTGCGAGGGTTGGGCTGACCCCCCTTGGGGGTGGACCCCACCCCCCACGCGCCCGATCTAACTCAATTAGGAGGATCCTTGAAATCGGTAGTGGACAGTAGCGGACAGGGCGGACATTTCCTTGTGGAAAAAGTGCCCGAAAAAAAAAATTCGAAAAGGTCCCCCTTACAGAATTAGCCTTTTTTCAAAAAATCGGAAAATTTCGGACCGCAATTTGTACCCAAGAAAGTGCCGAATTTTCGGACTTGGTCCGATTTGAACGATTTCCGTTCCTCTTGCAACCCCCATGAGGGGGGGCTGCTGTTTCGGGTTCTTCCGGTGGTACATGCTGGGGTGTCGGGACAGGAAATCCTGCTCGCTGTACCCGGTGATCCCTGACGCAGCCAGGAAGTGGAGAGCCTTGGAACCCTGGTTGAGGCCTGTAACACCCGGCCTTCCTGCCACTTGTGGCATTGTGGAGTGGAGGTGGTTATGGAGAAGGTTCTCTCTCCGTCCGGTCGAGCACAACCGTCCTCTCCAGCCAGGGGTCATCTACTTTCCAAACAAGGGCCAGGAACATGCTCAAACAAACCAATTGATCAGAAAATCTGGCTTGCCGTGGAATCATTGAGCATTGGGGAGTGGTTTGCCCCCTTGCTGCGTATGACATGTCCATTTTTGACGATTTTTGGGCAGAATTTGGTGCGTGGGACCTTTCGATTTTCATGATTCTTTTCGGAATTTCGTGGGGACCGGTACCCCATTTGAGGGCCAAAAATCTCATTTCCGAGGCCTGGGAATGGTCGCAGTGGCCTCAGATGTCCAAAAACGTTCAATTGACCTCTCCTCGAAAAAAAATCGAAAAGTCCCCCCGACTGGCACCCCGGATTAGGACATGTCTCTGGGGGTGTCCGGGGGGCATTTTTGGCCCATTTTTGGCTGGGGAAAATGGGCCATTTTTCACGATTTTTTCGGTTTTTTGTCCGGACCGGCACCGCATTTGAGGGGCCAAAATCTGATTTCCGAGGCCCGGGAATGGTCGCAGTGGCTTCATTTGGCCAAAAACGTTCAATTTACCCTTCCCCAAAAAAAATTCGAAAGGGTCCCCCTACAAATCGCCGGTCTTAGGAATTTTTTTTGGGCACCCAGATTTCAAAAATTTCCAAACTATTTTCTGGACCAAAAATCAAACTATTGAGGTCCTGGCCGGACATGTCCGGGGGGGGGGGGGGGTCAAAATTGGATTTCCCGAATTTCCGGGTCCGGACATGTCCGCCCGGACATCCGGACACCAGAAAATGTCCGCCCTGTCCGGGGCGGACATTTCTGGATGTCCGGATGTCCGCCCGGACATGTCCGGGCGGGAAATTCGGGAAATGTCCGGGGGGGGGGGGGGGGGGGGGGGGGGGGGGGGTCAAAATTGGACCCGGACATCCGGACACCCGGATTTCCGGTCCGGATATGTCCGCCCTGTCCGCCCTGAAATCGCCTAAGGGGCCGGGGGAAATCCAGGAAATTCGGGAAATCCAGGAATATGAAGAATCCTCCTTAATAAAAACATGGAATTAAAATGTTATGGGAAAATGTTATGATTCCGAGGTCCCGGCGAATTAATTATCTTTATATATTTTGCCTTGTAACAATCATTATTTTCCCGACTGTACCTCCCAACCCCAATTTTTTTGCATTAACCACGCATATATGCGTGGTTAGTCGGGAAAGGGTTAAGGTTTTCCCTACCCCCCCCCCCTAGGCATACAGTGCAAACGATAATTATTATCGCATATATACCAGATACGATAATTTTCGGAAAATTGTCGCATACGATAATTCATTATCGCATACGATAATCCATTATCGTATGATGCGATAATGGATTATCGTATACGACCAGATACGATAATTATTATCGTATGCGATAACATACGATAATCCCATTATCGTATGCGATACCCACCTGATTTTGCCCGAAACCAATCACCGAAATCTCCAGTTTACCACCGCCAAACGCCACCAAACCCCGCCAAGGGCCACAATCAGCCACAAAATAGAGATCACTACCATTCTCCCAGCCCCAGGAAGGGTAAGATGAGCCTGTGGGGTTCGGTGCTGCAGGCAGGGTACGCGTACTGGTCTGTGTCCGGGCTGCTGTGGTCATCGACAAGGCTGTGTGGTCTGTCCGAAGGAGGTGGATGGTGGTCTCCCTCAGGTGGATCGCGTCTCTCCGATCCTGCATGGGCTCAGGTGTCTCCAGATGATCATCACCCCTTGCCTTGCTGTCGGTGAGGATGGCGCCCGAGCTCCGCCTTGTAGCGCAGCGGAGTCGTGCAGGTCAGGCAGGCTCCTTGAGGCCTCCGAAGTGATGTGCGCGCGCCACCCCGTGGTTCCTTGTAGAGTTGCAGACAGGTCCGTGCGCACGGTGGGAGCGTTCGTATCGCCCGTTCCGTGCCAGGTCCTGAAGAATACCTTTGGTTGAGTATTGCCTCTCTCGGGTTCAAACCCCATTCAAGGTCCTTCGCTATGTCATCACTGGTCGTCAGTCAGAGGGGAAGAACGGTGTTCCTCACTTTTTCACTGCTCACGGGAGCGAAGGCCAAGTCCAACATAAGTGGTAGCCTTGAAGAGAAATCTCCTGATCTCTCCAAACATTGCACCGAAGACCACACCTGCCTATCAGGTTCTTCCCCATCAGTCGAACAGTCTTTCTTGTTCATGTTCTGGGCAGGGTGCTCTGTCTCGGTCACCCCGACACCTGCTTCAACTAGGCTAGCCCAACGTCTTCCCTCAGTGTTCTCACAGGGGTGTCCTCAGTATCTGGGTCCCGACGGCAAGGCAGCGTACCAGTCAGCTTTGCGAACCCGCAACAGGCTGTACTGGTGGTTGCATACCGCCGCAAGTATGACCCTGTTGCTGCGTAGTCATGTTTTCCATGAAGTGGGGTGGCGACAGGGTGTAAGTCACGAGGGGAAGGGCATGTGGAACGGCCACTGCCCAATCCCCAGAGTCCTCTCCGCCCCACTGTGCCTGAAACTTCTTCAGACAGACATAGTGATGTGCATGTCATGGCACTATGTGTGTTGTGTCTCTGCCACCCATTTGTGAGTGACATTCTACACTTCTGAGTGAAGCCCCCCGTCACCAATAATTCAAAGAAGCAAAAATGGCAGCTTCCGGCTCCACTTTTACCACTTTTTCAATGTGTTCTGGGCTGATTTCTGGTTTTCCGAAAATCTCAAAAAATTATCGCACCATTATCGTATATTATCGTATACGATAATATACGATAATGGGAATACGATAATAATTATCGTATGCGATAATTATTATCGTTTGCACTGTATGCCTAGGGGGGGTCAAATGGGGGTGACAAACACGATTTTTCAAAAAACCGGCGCAGAGGCCCCAAAGCCCCCGTAAACCCTCCAAACCCCCCCAGATCGGTCCGGAAACCCATCGAACCCCACTTTTCCACCATTCCGGGCACCTCAGGTGCCCGAATTGGGGTACCTAAATTTTGTGCCACCGTTTGGTACCGGACAGTGCCACTGTGTGGGAGGTTGGAAAAGAAAATGCCCCAACACACCACATCTGAGGGTTGCAATGCATGTTGCTTGCCAACCACGTCATCCGGTGGGTGTCAGGCGCTATGTAGGTGGCATGAGCCAGGTCTTCGATGTGTTCTGGCTTGTATATGTACCTCCCTGCCTGCGGCACAGGCACTGCCTTTGTCCCCCACACCAGCCACAGAGAGCGTATTGTACTCGGTCCACGGTTGCTGATTCATTGTGATGCGTTGTATCCTCGAGTGAACGTCACACACTAGTGGCACCACCACCCGCCATCCGAGAGCTGTATTGACTTTGCGCGCTTCCGTTGCATTCACCTCGCCACGCATATTGCACCGTTCAGTACCAGTGCTCTTGGGCCAGGCAAAGTAGACCGCAGCAAGTACCAATTCTGGCACAATGGGTACCACGACAGCGCACTTCGTGTGTTCCCGGAATGTACAGCTCGTGTTGCAACAGTCGTTGTCAACACATCCCGGTTGTGGAGCACTGCTGCACAGGAATCACACGACCATCTGGACTTGTTCCGTACCTACAGGCAGCCTCCCGGTGCATGGTGGCAGGGAGGTACATATACAAGCCAGAACTCATCGAAGACCTGGCTAATGCCACCTACATAGCGCCTGACACCCACCGGATGACGTGGTTGGCAAGCAACATGCATTGCAACCCTCAGATGTGGTGTGTTGGGGCATTTTCTTTTCCAACCTCCCACACAGTGGCACTGTCCGGTACCAAACGGTGGCACAAAATTTAGGTACCCCAATTCGGGCACCTGAGGTGCCCGGAATGGTGGAAAAGTGGGGTTCGATGGGTTTCCGGACCGATCTGGGGGGGTTTGGAGGGTTTACGGGGGCTTTGGGGCCTCTGCGCCGGTTTTTTGAAAAATCGTGTTTGTCCACGTAAAAGGGTGGCATTTGACCCCCCCTACCCCCCCCCCCACACACACAGAAGAGCTTTTGTTCAACGCCACGCCAAAAAAAATTGACCCCCCCCCCCCCTCCTCCCCCCCCCTCCCTGAAAGTACAGAATGTTCGGAACCCACCCAACATTACCCCCATGCCCAAAGTCCCCATCTCATCCCCTCCCCACCCCAACACGCCAACAAACCGATCCGAAAGACCTTTCCAGATCCCGATATCATCATCCCGGCGACGCTCGAACGAAAGTGGCGAGTGTAAAATGCCACTCCCGTTGTGATACGGCAGCGGGGAGTCAGGGGGGGGTGGGTGGGGGCAAACGGATACATACACCTCCCCTCCCCCCTCCCCCCCTCGCCACCCTCACCCATGACCCCGACGGGGCGAGACGCATGTCTGTGAAGGCGCCGTTGTTAGAGTGTGTGGGGACGGGGCACACAACAATGAACGCCCGCCCCCCCCCCCCCACACTCCGATGCAACAACGTGCCTTTCGAGGTGTCGGGTGTGGCAGCTTCAGGGGGTGGGGGGGTGGGGGGTGGGCGGGCCAGCAACTCACAACCCAGAGAGAGATCCAGGGATGGGGGCGTCCTAGAAACCCACATTTCAGTTCAGGCCTGAAGAGAAGCCACGAGCAGCGGCATCGGAGTGAGGGGGGGTGGGAGGGGTGGGGGGGCGGTTGAGTTTTGCGTAGTACGTAGAAACAGTGGCTAGGGTAATAAAATACAAGATATCGGGGCAAGGGTGGGGGTGGGGGTGGGGGTGGTGGTGGTGGTGGCGGTGCCTATATACCGTATTCGGAAAAATACTGGAACGGAATAATGTTCCAAGTTCCAGCCGAGACCCCATTTGTTCCAGTTATTTTCCGTTCCAGAATTGTTCTGGGGGGTCTGCGCGGACTTGGCCGTTTTCTGGGAGTCGGGTACTTTCCCAAGGGTATGCTGGCCCACCATCCTCCACCATGGCATGGGGTGGGGTGAGGTGGGATTTCGAACATGTGCCCGAAAAACTGACAAGTACCCGCCAATTTCCCCCATATTCTAATTCTGGAACGGAAAAATACTGGAACGGAATAATGTTCCAAGTTTCGAAAACTCGGGTTTGTTCCAGTTATTTTCCGTTCCAGAAAAAAACCGTTCCAGCATTTTTCCGTTCCAGTATTTTTCCGAATACGGTAGTTCAGACTTCTCCTACCCCCCCCCCATCCCATCCCATCTCAATCTCTCCCTCTCGTGTGCTGAAAGCGTGAATACCCCCGTAACGAAGATACCCGTACTCCTCCCTCTTCCCCCCCCCATGCCGTGCCAGTGGCGTTGGGGGTTGCGTGTGTGCACAAACGGCGTTGTTCATGTTTGGAAACGGAAAAGATAAAATGAAATTCGCCAGAAGTAGAAGGTGCGATGGAGAAGGGGGGGGGGGGGGTAGGGGGGGTCGAAAGCCCCCTTTTTTTGTCCCAAAATGGGGTTTTTCGACATAGCAGCCGCGGCCCTCTATTTGACCTTCTGACCCCCCAGAACCCACCATACCCCGGTTTTTGGGCCCTAGGAGTCCGATTTTCGGGCTCCCGAGCCCCGGAAAGTCAATTTTTGATGATGTCAATTTTTCCGTTCCCTATACTGCACCTCCGGGTCATGGCACGGACGCCTGCCACGGGCAAATAGTAAAACACTCTCATCCTGGGACGTCCGAGCGCACACCATCCTGCGGCTGTGATTTTCTGATGCAACCGCTCATCCGCGCCACAAACAACGTCGTATCCCAACGATTCGGACAGTGAGAAGATGGCATCGAATACTGCCATCTGACACAGTCGTTGGGTGGCCTGCTATTGAACTCGGAGCTGCCAGGAACAGGGAGGATGGCATCATAGCCGACAGTGATGCATTAGTGTTGATGCCCTCATAAGAATGCTCTCTTAGAATGCAAGGCAGGTGAACTGTCCCGACTAAACACTTGCCACTGCTGCCGTTATCTGCGAAGCATCTCTCCTGTGGATGCAGACAGTCAAGGGAGGTGAAGAGCGCAGCGAGTACCCAGCTGCAACGCAGAGCCCGAGCTTATCATCAAGGTTCTCTTCTGGGCGCTCAAGACCAGGGTCCTGTGGGACCTGGTCTCAGAACAGTGTCCTTATGATGCACGCGCCTTATGGAATGACGAGTGCGCAGAACTGGCTAAAGGCGCTGCGAAGGATATGCTCGGGACATTCAAGCGTCCTCCGTACGATGAGGCGAGGAAGGGGATCGAAGAATCACACAGTGCAACTCTCGAAACAACCATTTCACAGAAGAAGTGCGCGGGCTTCGAATGCACGTCCTGAATAATCAGAAAGTCATTGCACGCCTTGCTCAGCAAGCCATGAGCAAGTCGTGAGGGTTGGTTTGCAAAACCCCCTCCCGACAGAGGAGACCTTTCAACTTACAAAGAGTTCGTTGGCCAGACCAGCATCTCAGTGTCGGGCAGTCGGGCCAGTTGTGCCGCCTGTCCCTTGCAGCCAAGCACCGCACACTGTGCAAGTTGATGACGGTTCCCACTCTGCATCAGTATGCATCTTTGCACGATCTGGCAGTGTATACAGAGAAGGAGATGGTGGCGGCCCGCATTCAACAGTTTGGTGCGACGCTGGAGTGGGAAGAGGGTCGAAAGATGCAGGATTGGCACCTTTAGTGGGTGTTGAGGACGCAGGGGAGGAAGGGGTGGAGGAGGTCGAGAAAGTGGGCCTGCACATGGGCTGATAGTGGATTGGCGAACCTGTGCGTGACCCTGAGGTGCAGTATAGGGAACAAAATTTTGACATCATCAAAAATCGACTTTCCGGGGCTCGGGAGCCCGAAAATCGGACTCATAGGGCCCAAAAACCGGGGTATGGTGGGTTCTGGGGGGTCAGAAGGTCAAATAGAGGGCCGCGGCTGCTATGTCGAAAAACCCCATTTTGGGACAGGCTTTCGACCCGCCCTAGGGGGGGGGGGGGGGGGGGGAGGTGTCGGGTGGTGTCGGACAGGGCTCTGCGGCAGGAGTGGCGGCTTTCCGGCCTACGTGTGTTGTGTGTGGTTGTGCGCGTGTGTGTGCCCAGGGCGGGTGGAAAAAACGACATGTGGGGGATCGGCAATGGGAAGGGGGGAGGGGGTGGGTGTTGGTGCAGCCACAACCAGAATCGCACCAGCAGCCGAGAAAGGTTTGCTTTTTCGGCTTGGGGGGATCAGGCACCGTAGCCGGGCTTGTATCGACCTGGTGCCTGTGCAGGCATCCCACCGCACCCGTTCAGGGGACAATGCTGCGTGGCGGCCTGCACCCATCGTTTTACTTTGATAAAGCCTTTTCTGACAAGAAACTTGAAGAAGCCTGTCAAAAAGAACTCCTAAACCGAGCGAATCGTCTGCCGATTACGTTTGATGGATGCAATATCTCGAAAGTCAGTCTAGGTGTACCTCGGCTTCCTTGTGACAGTGCTGCACACACACAGTGCAGCTCACACCAAGCGCGAATTATGTTACCTCCACTGTACAGATTCGTTGTTATGCGACAGGGAGGCATGTCACTGGTATATTCTTTGACGGCGGCAGATTTTTGTTGTGGACAGTCACAGGTGCTGTCAGAGCTTGGCTACTGCAGACCCGCTTTGTGACGGCAGCATGGCATATTCGTTTTACGCCATCTTGCCATGGTTTCGCTTCGACAAGCAAGGCCTGATGTGCGGTGACAACCAACACCGGTTTGCACAATAGTGGCAGAAATGAGTTTCTTTCCTGGTCATTACTGAGACCTGTCTCTGACCCACGAAAAAAAGAGCGTTTTTTTTGTTGGGATGCTTCATTTTGTGACGACAAGCCAGCTGACACACACAGGGCACGACCACTGCAGCACCACATTATATTCAAAAGTTCGTTCCAGAGAAACATACGTGAGGCGGGGCGGGGGGGGCGGGGGCGTGGATGAGCAGGTCACTCCCGATGACGGGCACCACAAAATCACAACATGGCACAGCAGCACACGAGCGAGACGGGACACGGGGGATGGGGGGGTGGGAGGAGTGGGGGATGTTACAGTGATATCGCTCGCGCAGTGCAGTGCCAATGCCTATCAACACAACTGACCGCAAAAACCCACAACCGCATTTGTACAGGTCACCTCCCCCATATTTTGTTGGTTTTTTTGTGTCGCAGTGTAGAACGCACGAAAAATTCACACCGATTGCATTCTTCTTGCGCCACCGGGATGCAGAAAACGATGTACTCACGATAAAAAAAAGACACAACTTGACTGAAAAAGGTAATCCCACACACACACACACACACGTGAATCCTCGACTTTGTCGGAGCGTAGACTACACACTGAGCTCTGCTGCTCTTGATGTGGTCTCCACCACTGTAGACACACACACGTCCCCTCTTTGGGGCGGGGAGACAGTCGCGGCGGTGGTGGGATAAACTAACAACGGCGCTCGGGGTTGTACGTGTGGGAGGGGGTGGGGGGGGGAGGGGAGAGGGAAACCACTTCGAGCAGCCAGCCACACACACACACACAGGCCGCGGCGACGGTGAACCCGGAGCTCCGATCGGCACAGGCCCCGCCGGATCGAGGGGAAAATACCCAACTCGCAAACCCGCCCAACCCCCCCTACTCCCATCGATCAACACCCAGATGCCCTGGCTGCGGCCGGGAGCAAGCAAGGGGGGAGGTGGGGCAGTGATGCAACATATTTTTTTGCGCTTATCTCAGGCTACGAATAAACTAATTATCATGACATGGCCAGTTGAGCTGACGGGTGGGGGGGGGGGGTGGGGGGAGGGGGGGCAGCAGTTGAAATGTATCTCCAGCCGGATCCGGCTCGGGAACTGCCCGACCTGGCCGGAGGCAAGAGAGAGAGAGGGGGGGGGGGGAAGCGAGGGAGGATTGGGTGTGGTTTTTTGAGGGGAAGGGGGGAGGGGGGGGGACGAAACAATCCAGGCCTTGCCAATACACTCGGAGTAGGTCGGAATCCCAACCTACCCTCCACCCCGCCATCACCCCCAAGTGGAGATGTGCGTGTGTGTGTGTGTTTTGCATGCAGGCCACTTGACCCATACCGCCTGTCTTTACTTCCCGCAATCCCCAACACCCGCCCCCCCTTCCCCACCTGACTGAAGTCAGAAAGTAAATCCCACATTGTTCTCACAGCCGTGGAGGTGTGAGGTTACTTGTTTATTTGGTGCCGACATACACCGGGCGCTGTGAGAGCTAGGCTGCTGGCACAGGCCCTGATGACACTATTTTCATTTTTTTTGACCAATTTTTGGAGTGCGTGGGAGGGTCACACCACAGCCCCACACACCCCGTGCCCTCTTGGGCACAAGCCTCGCTGATTATACTGAATACGCACGCACATACACATACCCACCTCCCCGTCGACCCATTTTTTTTGTTCTGCTTTCTACCACAGCTACAGATGGAACGGCAACTCTCTGTGCAGTTCCCCCCCCCCCCCCCCCCCCCCCCAGCTAGACCACCCGTCCCCTTACCCTGCCTCCCCCCGCCAATGTACTGTAAAAACTTTATTTTTTTGCCAGCTGTTTTATTTTTCGGGGGGGTTTTTTTAAATATTTTTTCGGAGTTCTTTTTGTTTTTTTTGGACACCACACACACGTATACAGAGGGAGAAGAAGGAAGAAGAAGAAGAGAGGGGGGGGGAGGGGGGGAGAGATAAACGCGAGCATCTGCACCGCTCATCGCAACCCCCCCCCCCCACACACACACACCCCACCCCCTGTGGTTTGTTCCTATTTTTTCTTGAGGGAGGGGGGAGTAAGGTAGGGGTGTCAGTTCCAACCCCCCCCCCCCCCCCCGTGAAGAAGCGGGGAGAAGGGGCACCGCACCGCCATTTTGAACGATTTTGAACGATTTTTGGCCGTGCTCGTAGCATTCCCCGTTGAGGGGGTCGCTATTTCGTGTTCTCCTGGCCGCACGGAGGAGTCATTTTTGGTCGCCCATTTTTTTTCGCGCCAAAGAAGATAAGGCTGTCGTGTTTGTGCGCCACCGCAGGGCACTGCGAGAGCTAGGCTACTGCACACAGACCCGTCGTGTCCCATTGGCGCACCGTTCTCCCCCTCACGCCGCAGTCGGGTCGTTTTTTTTAACACCATTCTCTTGCAGGAAACCCCCACCCACCACCACCACCCCCTCTTTCCTCACCACTCCCTCTTTTTTCTAGAACATGAGGGGAGAGAGAGAAAGGGGGGGGAGGGTGAAGGCGGGGTGCGGTGCCTCATCCTCCCTGGGAGGGCTTCCGTTGCGGCGGGTGCGTGGCGTGCAACACACGCTGCAACACAACGCACATCCCCTCCCCACACCCAATGTCCCCCGAAGGGAGAGTGCATTCACCTGACTGCGATCTTCGTGCCATATTTCCTCTTCGCCTGTTTCTTCATGGCATGTGATACAGCGGTGTTATATGGCGATTTTGGGTATCGGCAACCACAACCCTGGCGTGGGAGACGACCGGGGAGTGACGTCCACTGTGGTGTTGCCCAGGGGCGTTGTTCAATGGGCATAGACGCAAATCGTCCTTTGAACCCATTGAAATGTCTTCATGGCATGTGATACAGCGGTGTTATATGGTATTATATTTTGACTAGAGACCACGCCGGTGGCTTCCATTTGTTTCGACGAGATTTATGTTTTGTGCTGTTCCTGCTGGGAGGGGGGGGGGGGGGGCTAGGGGGGGTCAAATGCCACCCTTTTACGTGGACAAACACGATTTTTCAAAAAACCGGCGCAGAGGCCCCAAAGCCCCCGTAAACCCTCCAAACCCCCCCAGATCGGTCCGGAAACCCATCGAACCCCACTTTTCCACCATTCCGGGCACCTCAGGTGCCCGAATTGGGGTACCTAAATTTTGTGCCACCGTTTGGTACCGGACAGTGCCACTGTGTGGGAGGTTGGAAAAGAAAATGCCCCAACACACCACATCTGAGGGTTGCAATGCATGTTGCTTGCCAACCACGTCATCCGGTGGGTGTCAGGCGCTATGTAGGTGGCATTAGCCAGGTCTTCGATGAGTTCTGGCTTGTATATGTACCTCCCTGCCACCATGCACCGGGAGGCTGCCTGTAGGTACGGAACAAGTCCAGATGGTCGTGTGATTCCTGTGCAGCAGTGCTCCACAACCGGGATGTGTTGACAACGACTGTTGCAACACGAGCTGTACATTCCGGGAACACACGAAGTGCGCTGTCGTGGTACCCATTGTGCCAGAATTGGTAGTTGCTGCGGTCTACTTTGCCTGGCCCAAGAGCACTGGTACTGAACGGTGCAATATGCGTGGCGAGGTGAATGCAACGGAAGGGCGCAAAGTCAATACAGCTCTCGGATGGCGGGTGGTGGTGCCACTAGTGTGTGACGTTCACTCGAGGATACAACGCATCACAATGAATCAGCAACCGTGGACCGAGTACAATACGCTCTCTGTGGCTGGTGTGGGGGACAAAGGCAGTGCCTGTGCCGCAGGCAGGGAGGTACATATACAAGCCAGAACACATCGAAGACCTGGCTCATGCCACCTACATAGCGCCTGACACCCACCGGATGACGTGGTTGGCAAGCAACATGCATTGCAACCCTCAGATGTGGTGTGTTGGGGCATTTTCTTTTCCAACCTTCCACACAGTGGCACTGTCCGGTACCAAACGGTGGCACAAAATTTAGGTACCCCAATTCGGGCACCTGAGGTGCCCGGAATGGTGGAAAAGTGGGGTTCGATGGGTTTCCGGACCGATCTGGGGGGGTTTGGAGGGTTTACGGGGGCTTTGGGGCCTCTGCGCCGGTTTTTTGAAAAATCGTGTTTGTCACCCCCATTTGACCCCCCCTAGGGGGGGGGGGCTCCTGATTGTGTTTTCTGCCTCCAGTTTTAGCTTGCGCTGCGATCGAGCCCGCCCGCCCGCCCCCATCCCTCCCCACCCTACCCACTTTTTGTTCGCCTACTTTTTTCACTCCTGCGGGAGTCAGTTCTCGAAGATCGCGACAACAATCGTGACATTGTCGGCCGAACCCTTCGCGATGGCTTCTGCTGCAAGGCGGCTGGCAAGAGGTTCGTAGCGCGGTTTTGAGGGGTCGGAGCTGGAAGCAGCATCGAGCTCTGCTTTGAGGCTTCGCACTGCATCTGACGCCTCTGCTGGGGTCATGACATCCCAGAGCCCGTCTGACGCGAGGAGGAGGAACTCGTCTTCCGGCGTGAGATCCATTGCCGTGACATCGGGGATGCAGGAGGTGTGCGCGGTGCACTGTTTGCACCCGAGCCCCCGCGTCACGCTCACCACCCCGTCGACACGCAGGTTGCCCCCCATGTTGCGGATGATGCCACCGCGCTGCTCCACGGCAGCAGCCTCAGCAGGGTTGGCAGCGGTGTGGGGGTGTGTGATCATCTCACCTGCCTGCCCCTTGCGCGCGATCACAGCCGCGCAGTCGCCAACGGAGGCAACATAGAGCCGGCTCTCCCACATGAAGGTGACGAGCGCGGTTGTGCCCGCATCACACTCAGCCTGGAAGGCGCGTGTGATGAACGACTTGTTGATGTTTTTGAAAGACGTGATGCACGCCTGCTCTATGTCATGTGGGAAGTGCTCGCTTTCGATGATTTCCTGCGGCAGCAGGTCCCGTGCATATGCCGCGCAGTCCATCCCGCCGTGCCCATCGAAGACGCCTAAAAATCTGCTGGTGTTGCGGCCTTTCCATTCGCTGAGGTATTGCGCCTTCTCTTCGCTCGAAAGCCCTGTTTTTCTCAGAGAATCATCCAGCTCACGCTCGTCACGCTCCGTCACAGGGATGTCGCAGCTGGTTGTGGGCCCCCCGAAGTAGTTCCCCCAGTGCAGGTAGGAGCAGTGGTAGTCCTCCATTTGCTGGCGCGTCCCCTTCGCCCCGTAGGCGGTAACGTGGCAGAAGCGATTTATCGGGGTGGGGGAAGGGGACAGCTCCTTCAGCGGGACGGCCCATGTCTTGATCCGCTCCTTGAGCCATGTCTCCACGCGAGGGAGGTCCCACCACGGGCCCTTTGCAGCATCGCCAAGGTCCTTCTCGTCGGAGTGGAGTTTGTCGCCCTCCGGTGCTTCCTGCGGCAGGGCATGTGTGTGTTGTATCCGCGCGATCCCCCCCCCCACACACACACACACATTCTTTGCTCGCTTCAAATTCATCTCTCTCTCTCTCTGGGACATACTTTCACCCCGTCGATTAGGCTGTCGACGTACTTGCGGAAAGTTATAAGGTGGTGGGCGCTGATAGTATCATCTGATATTTCGCTGTTCAATATGCGGTACGCAGCGGAACGCGCCCGCGCGGGGAGCTCGCTCTCCGTCGCCGTGTCGCGGATGAAAGGGCCCCTCCTCTTCGCAGCCGCCTTGCGCCTTCGCTGCTCGCGATACTTGGCAGCAACGTCAGGCCCCCTCCCGATGTCAGCCCCTGGGAGGCCCTGCCCACGCGCAATCCCCATGGCTGGGCTACCGCCCTCTTCACTCCCAGCCTCACATTCGCCTGCAACACCCGCAGCCGCATCGAGGGGAGCTGGCGAAGGGGATGTTGGGAGCATGCCCTGATCACCGTCGGGCGAGACGGGCTGCAGCACCGAATCCGGCGGGCTTCCCTCCTGCATTGCGTGAGAAGCAGCTGCGGATGCCGCACCCCCGTAACTCCGATGCTGTTCAATCCACAGGCAATCTTCCATTCACACTCCGGGGTGCACGCCACTGCAGCACCCTTCGTGAGGTGCGGTAGATAAGCGGGGCCTGGGGGGGGGGGGGGGGGCACGATTCGGAGTCGGGCCGGTCAGTGGGAGGAGGGGGGAGGAGTGGGCGGGTGGTGGGGAAGGGGAGGGGCCCCCACGGCCACCCAACCCAACCCGGACCCCCCCCCCCTCCCCCGCTCACCGCTGCCGCGGGACGGCCGGACGACGGCGACGCCCTCCCGCCCGCCCCCCCGCCCCCCCCGCGGTCGGCACCGCCGCTGCCCCGCTGCGCACCGCCGGTGTGTTACCCCCCTCTGTTCCGAGAGGCGGGTTTTGTTGCAGGTGCAAAGCTAAAAGCACCGGTGCAAGCGGGGGGGGAGGAGGGGGAGGGACACAAGAGATGGAAGGAGGTGCTAGTAGACAACGCGACGGAACAAAAGGCGTGTGTGGTTGTGTGTGTGTGTAGATGGCCTCTTCTTCCTGTCATGGGGGGGGGGGGGGGGGTGTGTGAGGTGTCTGTGCGCTGCGACAATTATAATACCCATCCTGCGCCAAAAATCCAGCGGGGGTGGAATGCAGGCCTGTCGCTAACTTTTCGATTTTGGAGATTTGGTGGGTTGACGCTCCTGTTTTGGGGGGGGGGGGGGGGGGGGTAGGGGGGGTCAAATGCCACCCTTTTACGTGGACAAACACGATTTTTCAAAAAACCGGCGCAGAGGCCCCAAAGCCCCCGTAAACCCTCCAAACCCCCCCAGATCGGTCCGGAAACCCATCGAACCCCACTTTTCCACCATTCCGGGCACCTCAGGTGCCCGAATTGGGGTACCTAAATTTTGTGCCACCGTTTGGTACCGGACAGTGCCACTGTGTGGGAGGTTGGAAAAGAAAATGCCCCAACACACCACATCTGAGGGTTGCAATGCATGTTGCTTGCCAACCACGTCATCCGGTGGGTGTCAGGCGCTATGTAGGTGGCATTAGCCAGGTCTTCGATGAGTTCTGGCTTGTATATGTACCTCCCTGCCACCATGCACCGGGAGGCTGCCTGTAGGTACGGAACAAGTCCAGATGGTCGTGTGATTCCTGTGCAGCAGTGCTCCACAACCGGGATGTGTTGACAACGACTGTTGCAACACGAGCTGTACATTCCGGGAACACACGAAGTGCGCTGTCGTGGTACCCATTGTGCCAGAATTGGTAGTTGCTGCGGTCTACTTTGCCTGGCCCAAGAGCACTGGTACTGAACGGTGCAATATGCGTGGCGAGGTGAATGCAACGGAAGGGCGCAAAGTCAATACAGCTCTCGGATGGCGGGTGGTGGTGCCACTAGTGTGTGACGTTCACTCGAGGATACAACGCATCACAATGAATCAGCAACCGTGGACCGAGTACAATACGCTCTCTGTGGCTGGTGTGGGGGACAAAGGCAGTGCCTGTGCCGCAGGCAGGGAGGTACATATACAAGCCAGAACACATCGAAGACCTGGCTCATGCCACCTACATAGCGCCTGACACCCACCGGATGACGTGGTTGGCAAGCAACATGCATTGCAACCCTCAGATGTGGTGTGTTGGGGCATTTTCTTTTCCAACCTCCCACACAGTGGCACTGTCCGGTACCAAACGGTGGCACAAAATTTAGGTACCCCAATTCGGGCACCTGAGGTGCCCGGAATGGTGGAAAAGTGGGGTTCGATGGGTTTCCGGACCGATCTGGGGGGGTTTGGAGGGTTTACGGGGGCTTTGGGGCCTCTGCGCCGGTTTTTTGAAAAATCGTGTTTGTCACCCCCATTTGACCCCCCCTAGGCATACAGTGCAAACGATAATTATTATCGCACATATACCAGATACGATAATTTTCGGAAAATTATCGCATACGATAATTTATTATCGCATACGATAATCCATTATCGTATGATGCGATAATCCCATTATCGTATACGACCGGATACGATAATTATTATCGTATGCGATAACATACGATAATCCCATTATCGTATGCGATACCCACCTGATTTTGCCCGAAACCAATCACCGAAATCTCCAGTTTACCACCGCCAAACGCCACCAAACCCCGCCAAGGGCCACAATCAGCCACAAAATAGAGATCACTACCATTCTCCCAGCCCCAGGAAGGGTAAGATGAGCCTGTGGGGTCCGGTGCTGCAGGCAGGGTACGCGTACTGGTCTGTGTCCGGGCTGCTGTGGTCATCGACAAGGCTGTGTGGTCTGTCCGAAGGAGGTGGATGGTGGTCTCCCTCAGGTGGATCGCGTCTCTCCAATCCTGCATGGGCTCAGGTGTCTCCAGATGATCATCACCCCTTGCCTTGCTGTCGGTGAGGATGGCGCCCGAGCTCCGCCTTGTAGCGCAGCGGAGTCGTGCAGGTCAGGCAGGCTCCTTGAGGCCTCCGAGGTGATGTGCGCGCGCCACCCCGTGGTTCCTTGTAGAGTTGCAGACAGGTCCGTGCGCACGGTGGGAGCGTTCGTATCGCCCGTTCCGTGCCAGGTCCTGAAGAATACCTTTGGTTGAGTATTGCCTCTCTCGGGTTCAAACCCCATTCAAGGTCCTTCGCTATGTCATCACTGGTCGTCAGTCAGAGGGGAAGAACGGTGTTCCTCACTTTTTCACTGCTCACGGGAGCGAAGGCCAAGTCCAACATAAGTGGTAGCCTTGAAGAAAAATCTCCTGATCTCTCCAAACATTGCACCGAAGACCACACCTGCCTATCAGGTTCTTCCCCATCAGTCGAACCGTCTTTCTTGTTCATGTTCTGGGCAGGGTGCTCTGTCTCGGTGTCCTCAGTATCTGGGTCCCGACGGCAAGGCAGCGTACCAGTCGGCTTTGCGAACCCGCAACAGGCTGTACTGGTGGTTGCATACCGCCGCAAGTATGACCCTGTTGCTGCGTAGTCATGTTTTCCATGAAGTGGGGTGGCGACAGGGTGTAAGTCACGAGGGGAAGGGCATGTGGAACGGCCACTGCCCAATCCCCAGAGTCCTCTCCGCCCCACTGTGCCTGAAACTTCTTCAGACAGACATAGTGATGTGCATGTCATGGCACTATGTGTGTTGTGTCTCTGCTACCCATTTGTGAGGGACATTCTACACTTCTGAGTGAAGCCCCCCGTCACCAATAATTCAAAGAAGCAAAAATGGCAGCTTCCGGCTCCACTTTTACCACTTTTTCAATGTGCTCTGGGCTGATTTCTGGTTTTCCGAAAATCTCAAAAAAATTATCGCACCATTATCGTATATTATCGTATACGATAATATACGATAATGGGAATACGATAATAATTATCGTATGCGATAATAATTATCGTTTGCACTGTATGCCTAGGGGGGGGGGGGGGATCAGGGGGAAAAACACTAGGGGTCAATCTTTCTCGCGCGCGCTTCGCGCGCGCTCGTGTTGTTGCCTAATTTTCCCGTCGGCGGACCACTAGGTGGGCACGGTGTGAGGCGCTGGGTTCCTTCCGTGTTCCTCTCCCGCTCGCGCCATCCTCGGGTGCCGGAGGAAACCCAAAAAATGGCTTTCGGGACCATGATTTACCCCCTGATATGCCACGGCCGTTGAAGCGCAAGGACTTGGTTATTAGACGGGCACGCGAGATGGGGGGTCTGGGGGGCAGTGCCCCCCAGCCGCCGGAGGCCACGGTAGTGAACATCTGTTCATTGTGGGCGTACAGATTCTGTGTGAGTTGGCTGCGTCCCCCTGAGGCGACTACGCCACAGGGGGGTCTGGGGGGCGGAGCCCCCCAGCCGCCGGAGGCCACGGTAGTGAGCATCTGTTCCTGCAAAACCATACTCTCTTCGACGTCGACCCAGTGAAAGTGGGTTGACGCTTGGTCGACGCTTGGTGAGCGTCGACCCAGTATAACCGGGTCAACGCTAGGTTAGCGTCGACCCAGTGTAATAAATAGGTTGACGCTTGGTCCAGGCTTGAATGGCAACCCAGTTCCACTGGGTCGACGCTCCAAGCCTCGACCAAGCGTCAACCCAGTTCCACTGGGTCGACGCTGGGTCGACGCTTTTTTATGGGGGGGGAAACCCAAAATCACTGGGTCGACGGTCGACGCTTAGCGACATGCCTGGGTGGAATGGGGGATGTGGGGGGGGGGGGGGGGGGGGGTAGGGGGGGTCAAATGGGGGTGACAAACACGATTTTTCAAAAAACCGGCGCAGAGGCCCCAAAGCCCCCGTAAACCCTCCAAACCCCCCCAGATCGGTCCGGAAACCCATCGAACCCCACTTTTCCACCATTCCGGGCACCTCAGGTGCCCGAATTGGGGTACCTAAATTTTGTGCCACCGTTTGGTACCGTACAGTGCCACTGTGTGGGAGGTTGGAAAAGAAAATGCCCCAACACACCACATCTGAGGGTTGCAATGCATGTTGCTTGCCAACCACGTCATCCGGTGGGTGTCAGGCGCTATGTAGGTGGCATTAGCCAGGTCTTCGATGTGTTCTGGCTTGTATATATACCTCCCTGCCACCATGCACCGGGAGGCTGCCTGTAGGTACGGAACAGTCCAGATGGTCGTGTGATTCCTGTGCAGCAGTGCTCCACAACCGGGATGTGTTGACAACGACTGTTGCAACACGAGCTGTACATTCCGGGAACACATGAAGTGCGCTGTCGTGGTACCCATTGTGCCAGAATTGGTAGTTGCTGCGGTCTACTTTGCCTGGCCCAAGAGCACTGGTACTGAACGGTGCAATATGCGTGGCGAGGTGAATACAACGGAAGCGCGCAAAGTCAATACAGCTCTCGGATGGCGGGTGGTGGTGCCACTAGTGTGTGACGTTCACTCGAGGATACAACGCATCACAATGAATCAGCAACCGTGGACCGAGTACAATACGCTCTCTGTGGCTGGTGTGGGGGACAAAGGCAGTGCCTGTGCCGCAGGCAGGGAGGTACATATACAAGCCAGAACACATCGAAGACCTGGCTGATGCCACCTACATAGCGCCTGACACCCACCGGATGACGTGGTTGGCAAGCAACATGCATTGCAACCCTCAGATGTGGTGTGTTGGGGCATTTTCTTTTCCAACCTCCCACACAGTGGCACTGTACGGTACCAAACGGTGGCACAAAATTTAGGTACCCCAATTCGGGCACCTGAGGTGCCCGGAATGGTGGAAAAGTGGGGTTCGATGGGTTTCCGGACCGATCTGGGGGGGTTTGGAGGGTTTACGGGGGCTTTGGGGCCTCTGCGCCGGTTTTTTGAAAAATCGTGTTTGTCCACGTAAAAGGGTGGCATTTGACCCCCCCTAGGCATAGGGTGCGGGCGATTCGCCTATCGCCCTATATTCGCCCAACCGGGTTCGAGCCCCGATTATCGCGTATCGAATCGCCTTATCGCCCATTATCGCCCAATTATCGCCAAATTATCGCCCAGTATCGCCCGTTTTCTTTCACACTTTCTGAAGGGGTTTTCAGCTAGTGGTGAGTGGGTTACCGCTCTACTGACCCTGGGTCCCACAGGGCCCTGTGACCTCGTCAACAACTGGGCCAAGACCTAGGACTCTGCATCAGAAATCAGCTTCTGACCACTGACGTCATGCGGGTGGGTCATTTCCTCGGTCAAAACCCACGTGAGGAACTGGGCATTGTCCCAGATCCTGACCTCGCTCAGGACCTGTTCACTCGCCGTTACTAGGAGCACTCGTGAGCATGAAGCGGGTACACCTTAGTGTTGAAGGAGATGCGTGGTTCTAGTGTAGTCGGTCTGAATGGGAGGAGATGAACTCCGTACGTTTGAGATGACTCATTGCATAGCCCACAGGAAGCTTCACGGCTGATCTGAGACCTGGGGCGGTTCTGACCCTGGTCACAGAGTCATGACCCACTGAGAACACTGGAGCAGAGGGCTTGATCTAGGTCAGGAACCGGGTCTTCACTGAGGCAATGACCCACTCACCACCTCAGCAGTGATCTGACGTCCCTGGCCGGGCCATTTTGCCCCCAAAAATACGACGGAAACATTATCGCCCACTTATCGCCTTGACAGAATGGGCGATAATGAGGGCGATAATTTTTGCGATTTGGGCGATAACCGAATCGCCCGCACCCTATGCCTAGGGGGGGGGGCGCACCCCCTCCCGGCCTTCGGTTGAACTACCACACTCCACTTCAGCCCTTCAGCTGGCATTGCTTTTAATGCGGTTGCGAAGGGGTAGGTAGGCGGGGTGGCGGGGGGTATAGGGCTGCAAGCCCTGAAGGAACCAACACTGTGATTCGAATCGTATTCGGGTTCTGAACGGGTTTGTTTGGCCCTCTGGCGGGACAAAGATTGGCACAAAGCGACTAACATGTGTCTGTTGCAGAAAAACATGACCAATTATCCTGTCGCGCGCACCGTGTTGTGCTGTGTGTGCTGTGTGTGATCCTTTTTTTAGTTTCGCACTCCGCGTTATCAAACACCAGCGGGCGCTGTGGAACAAACAGCACAGCCACACCACACAACCTCGGTGCACTTTACCACTGGGGACAAATTTTTTTTTGGGGAACTACTTTGGTTGTTGCCCAGCAGGGGAGGCCGGGAGAGAGAGAAAGAGAGAGAGAGAGACAAAGAGACATGTTGGGCACGCCCAACCCCCACCCCTCCCCAACCCAGGGCAGGATCCGCGTTCTTTGAGAGACGGTAACTCTCAGAGAGAGCAGTTGGGGGGGGGGGGGTCACAAAAGTATTGTGAGAACGCCCTCCTAACTTCCGCAGCTGGGGGAGTGGCGGGGAGAAGCCGCCTTTTGTGGCGAGCCCCGCCCCCTCACTCCCACCCGTTGTGCCGTGTCTGTTTCGGAGAGAAGCTTGGGTTGCACTACCACAGTCACAGCAGTGGAGAGAAGGTGCGTCCCTCCCCAGGGGGCAGCATTCAAATCAAGGCAATCCGATGTGTGCCTCAATACAAGTGGGGGGGGGGGGGTCCCGTGGATTATGCGAAGAGCTCCGCCGTCTGCTAATGTGACCTGGGGGCCTTGGCCCAGAAGTGCAGAAAATTGATAAAAAGCGATCCGCCTCTCAACACACTGGCTTGTGGAGTGACACAGTTCCGACATACAGTGGCACAGAGCAAAGGGGCCCCTCGACATTGTTTTGTGCAAGATGTGCAGTGCGGATTCTTGATGCGGCGTGTTCCACGATGCACTGGCACACCTCTTTTAGGCGGTTTTGTCCGGCACCGCTTTAGCGGAACCCCCTCAGGGGGAGCCCTCGGTACCAATCACAAATAGGTGTGGCTCGTCATGCAGTGAACGAGGGGAAAGTAGACCACACCCCCTTACCTTCACTCACTTGGCCACACCGGGTAGCGCAGACATGAACCCAGATGGGGGGGCAGGGCGTTCGCTACTGGGCGAAGTTGGGCCAACTTCGCCTAAATAAATAAATGTTCGGATTTACTTCGCCCCAACTTCGCCCAAGGGGGCGAAGTTGGATAAAAAAATTCTGGGCTCGGCCCCCACCCCCCGAAGGGGGGTGGGTGGTGAAAGAGCCCACGGGATCACACGGGATCACGAGCCTCAGGGGATGGGGAATGCTCGAAGAAGGAAGTGTCAGAAGGAGACCACAACTGCCTTCCCCAAAGTACGATGTATTGCTCCGCCCAGACCCCCCTGTGGCGTATGTCTGGTGCCCAAGTCCTTTCAAGTTGCATGAATCTATCCATCCGCAATGAACAGATGTTCACTACCGTGGCCTCCGGCGGCTGGGGGGCTCCGCCCCCCAGACCCCCTGACAGCCGAACTGTGTGGCACAGCGGTCCCTGCCGATCCACGCGTTTCGCTCATAAGCAAGGCTATTAGTGTCTTCGGAGGTACTAACAGCCTTGCCAGAAGTGCAGTGATCTGCCCTCTGAAGGAGAGGTAGCCAATGTGTACCTCCCGAGGGGGCGCGAAGCGCCTCCGAGGGGCGCCTCCCCGACGGATAAAAAATTTTCCCGAATTCCCAAAACCCTAAATAAAACTTCGCCCACCCCACACGGGAGCGGTGGGCGATAGCGAACGCCCTGTGGGGGGGCAATAAAAAAGGGGCTGTGGTGTGATTCAGGAACCCCCAGAACTGGCACAGAACCCCTATTGAATCACATCAGGCTGTGTAAATAGTCCGGGGTTTGTTTGCGCGCACGAGCGGCTGTGTGTCATTTCCAGGGTAAATGCAAGAAAATAAGGGCCGATGGGAGGGGTCTGAGTGTGTGAGTGGGAGTGGGGGAGAGAGAGAGGGAGACAGGGATAAGGGAGTCGGAAATCCTGCCCCCTCCCACCCCCAACCCCCCACTGCCCCAACACCCAAAGGATTCACCTCCTCCCGCTGTCCGTTCACCGCTCCACCCCTGCCACCCTACTACAATAAATGGATCAGCACAGCAGACACGGTGTCTCGCTGCTGTGCTGCTTGCAGCGGGCAAACCCAGAGGACCAGAGGAAGCCGCAACCCCCGCTACTCACCCACCCTGGGCCATCTCAAGATGTCGGAGGTGTGGAAGAGAACGGGGTCCGGGAGGGAAGGGGGTGGAGGTGGAGGGGGGCATGGGGTGCGGTTAAACAACAACAATAAAAACCAACAAAAACACGTGCGAGCTGCGCAAACACATAAGGAATCCGGGTAATGCGGTGGAGACAGAGGGGGGGGGGGGGCGGAGTGGGGATCGGGGGAGGTGCAGAGTTCCCACACAGGAGGGGGGGACAGGCCGGGTAAATTGAGAAGACCTGCCACCCCTGGGGATCTCACTCCGTCCAATCCCGCCTCCCCCCCCCCCCCCCACCCCTCCACACCGAGCAAGACCTTCATTGCGCTGCATTATTATAGTCAGATGTGGGGACAAGGAGGGGGGATGCTTGGGACAGACGGGTGGGTTCGGGGGGAGGGGAAGGGACACAATAATCATGATACGCGAGGTGTCACGACCGTCCGGAGGTTCCCGCCTATTTTGGCGGAGGGGTGGAGGCGGTGGGTGGCAGATCACTCGCTCTTGGTGCAGAGGGAGCGGAAGCCCATGGAGCCACCCGAGGTGTAGGTCTTGTAGATGTTGAGGGAGCCTGCGAAGGCGAGGGCGATGAGGGAGCCGCCGATGATGCCGGCAAGGGCGTAGACGATCCACGAGGACTTGTTCTTGTAGCGGATGAAGGCGCCGATGGGGCCCTGCCCCAGGCACGTCCCGAGGCAGCCGACCAGGACGAAGTACACAGCGTAGTCCAGCGGCAGCTCCCCGTAGAAGTAGAACTCCATGCAGGCCTTCGAGGCAACGAGGGCGGTGGCGACGGAAGCGGTGGCGGCAGTGGCCTCGGGCTTGATCTTGTTGGACATCTCGAAGAGCAGGATCCCCAGCACCATGCCGCCGCCGATCCCGAGCAGCGATGCCCCGATCCCGGCTGTGACGGAGAGCATCGGGTACTGCATGATGGTGCTGGTGTTCCAGCGCACCTCGTCGTCACGCAGGGTGTAGCCGGCGCTCTCTGCTGCCTCGTCCCGCGAGCGCAGCACAGACCCGGCGGCGGCAGTCAGCGCAACCATCGACCCCACAATAGCGGCAGTCACGAGCCAGTAGTTCAGCGTCCCGCACTCCACAGACTTGTGCTTCATGTAGGAGAAGGAGACGAGGGTGGCCCACACCACCGCGCAGTAGCCCAGCTTGTCGATCGGGAACTGGCGGAACCGGTGGTCGGTGGTCGATGATGTCCTGCAGCACAGAGTTGGTGCCTGCGTTCCCCTCAGCCTCCACGTCCTTCTTCAGCAGCGTCGACTTCTCCCCCTGCGACGCGGCGTCCTGTGCAGCAGCCTTGGCCGCCTTGGCGAGGGTGCGCTTCAGCATGTACCCCAGCAGGCACACCAGCAGCCCGAGGCGCAGCCAGTCGGGCAGCACGCGCCCGATCATGTGCCCCAGCATCGTGCCCGACAGCGTCATCGGCATCAGGATCATGATGATGTTGAAGTCGATCAGCGGGCCCCCCTCGGGGTGCTTCGCCATCATGCTGAAGAACATCTTCAGCCCGCTGCACCCGATGATGGTGGCCTGCGACATCGACACGGCGAGGCCGGGCGGGAACCCTGCCGCAAGGATGTACAGGGGCACCAGCATCCCGCCGCCCCCGATCCCAGCCACAGCCGCAAGGGACGTGATGAAGAAGGCCAGCACACCAGCCAGGAACTCGTCGTGCGTCAGGTTCCACATGTCGAGCGGCTTCATCACGCAGTCACCCACACCCTGGTTGCACACGTACACAGGGCTCTCGGCACCGCACTCAGAGTCGTGCACGCACTTCGCACACGTCTGGTTCACACAGGCAAACCCGCCGCACGCCTTGTGTGCCTCAGACGGCGTGCAGTGCTGACCCAGCTTCTCCATGTGCGGCACCTGGTACCCCGCAACAAACTGCAGGAACGGCGACACCGAGAAGTCCGTCAGCGAGTGCACAGCCGCACTCATCCCCAACACCAGCAACGCCCGCAGCATCATTGCAGCAGTCGGAGAGCGTAACACAACCTCCTTGTGTATGTGAAGATGGAAAGATGGCCGATACAACGCAACCCGGTGAGGGCGGTGAATGGGATCAACACAGGTGACCTGACGGTGACACACACAGGCCTTTCGCGTGTGTGGCTATGAGCCTTGAAAGGGTTGCTGATTGTTCGGCTTCCTTGCAGTCAGTCCTTCTGCATGGCACCTCTGGGCAGCAAGGACGACATGGCACAGAACAGGTGTGGCAGGCGTGTGCTTCTGGTTCAACAACAGATAACCCTCTTCAGCCCGTCAGTCTCATCAGCACCTTGAATTGCCCGTGGCGCCCCTTCAATCATCTGCACCTTCTGGTGGATGCAAGGAACGCCTGCATCCTGGCGAGGCTGTCGGGACATTGGCTTGAAACATACTCGCAAGTTGCTGACTTGAACTGAAACCAGCAGACTCTGGGTTGAGTGCGGTGCCGGTGCGAGTCCTTTTTTTAAAGCGACCTGTGTTGTCAGTGTTTGCTTTGTTTCGTTTTTCCTGCTTTGTTTTGGGGTCTTCCCTCCTTGGCAGTCCCGCTTCGGAGGGCTCAACACAGGCGAGGTTCAGTCCTCTGTGAGGCGCTTATACTGGGGCCGGTTGGTTGCCCTCCCGGCCCCCTGTATGTCGGGCCGCGTCAGGCGCTGCGGCGCCACAGCGGGGCTGTCATCCCTCGCAGTTTTCCGTTCTGGGGAGGGGGGGGGGGTTTTTTTTCGTTCTTTGATTGTCGTCCTGTAGGCGGATAGGTATCGGCCGAGAACGAGAAAGGCTGAGCAAAGACCGTCACACAAGCGTTGGTGTGGGTTGGGGGATCTGAAACGAGTTGGTGGGTGATCACCCGACAAGATTGCCGTCCACCCTTCTCACTCTATTGCACAGCCACGCGGTGTATGCGCAGCTCGTCGTCCGCTGGGGTGAGAAATTGGTGGGCTAGATTTGTTGGTTCGGCAATAATGATGGCGGGGTACCAACCTCGCGGGTTCTGGTTTTCTGAAAAAACTTGATGGGAGCCCTCGCTCCCAGTTGACTGAGTGAGAAAAGGCGAGCGAGGCCCCACTTCCCCTCACTGACTGACGAGCTGTGACTGGTAGCGAGCGCCCCCATGGGGTTTCGTCACCCAACATTACTCGTGTGTGTATGTGACGGTGGAGTCGTGATCCCGGGGGTCCGCTGGAGCAGGCTAGAGGGTCCCGACCCACCACCGGCACAGCGCAAAACCTCGGAAGCCGATTGGAAGCCCTTTACAACTGGAGTCTCCTTGCCCCAGGCAAGGTGAGTGTACGCCAATACATCCCTTTCCACTGGCCGCCCGGCGTATCTCCCGAAGCTTACACGTTGCTTCCTTCTGTGTCTCGAAGCGCTTTCAGAGCGGCCTTCAGGGAGCTGGGCACAAACTCCAGGGCACGTATGTCGCTTCGAACAATGGACAGGAGGAAATCCTGATCCGCCTTCAGATCTTCGGACACATGATGCAGAACGGCGGGTTGCTTCTGAACAGCAGCCCGAATGAAATCCCGATCGGACCGCAGGCAGTCGGGTACGATGTTCATCGCGCTGGAGCGCCGCTGGACAGCACACAGGAGGATATCCGGGTCCCGCCTCAGGGATCCGTGCAAGTATCTTAGGGCATTCACGTCCGTCTGAATGGCTGCCCGTGCAAACCCCCGATCGGCCGTGAGAGATCGATGTGCGTACTCCAGGACCTCACACCCAGCACTTTGAATGAGATCTAGAATAAGATCCTGGTCGGCCTTCAGCGATTCTGCTGCATATTTGAAGGGGCGGCAATACTTTCCAACAGCAGCGACGACAATTTCCCGATCAGCCTTCAGGGATTCATGGGCATACTCCAAAGCAGTGCCGTCACCCTGAACAGCGGCCAGAACGATTTCCCGATCAGCCTTCAGGGATTCATCCAACTCGCGCAGGACGCGTGGGAAAACTTGAACAGCGGCTAGAACGACTTCCCTATCAGTTCTCATGGATTCATGCGCGTGCCTCAATACACTAGGTTTCTTTTGAACAGCAGCCAGAACTACCTTCCTGTCGGCCTTCAGGGATTGATCCGCATCCTTCAGCACATTAGGCCTCTTCTGAACAGCAGCCACCAGGAACGCCTGGTCGGCCTTCAAAGATTCATGCGCGTCCCGCACAGAATTTGGGTTACTCCCAAGGGCTGCCAGAACAACCTCCTGATCCCCCTTCAGAGAGTCTGGCAGTTGGAACAAGGCCTTGGGGTGGTCCTGAAGAGTGGATAGGACAAACTCCCGGTCGGCCCTCAGCGATGCATGGGCGTACTGCAGGGCGTCGGTGTTCCACAGGAGCGCGGCCAGAATAAACTCACGATCCACCTTCAGGGAACTGTCTGCATACCACAGGGCATGGCGGTTCACCCGAAGGGCCTCCAGGACAAAACTCACATCCGCCCTGAGCGACTGGCGCGCCGTCTGCAGGGCTGAAGGTGTCCTCTTGAGAGCAGCTAGCACTGCACTGGGGTTCTGCTGCACCCAGTAGGGCACAAGCTGCAGTGTGGTCCGGCCGCGACGCAGTTGGTCGACGTAGTGACCCAGGGGCAGCACGTGCTCCACGTCAATGACACAGCCACACTCCACACCCGGCGTGCTGCCCAGAGCGTCGCTGCTGCACATCGTCTGCCCGTCCACTGATAGCTGCAGCTCAGACAGGGGCACCTTCTCAGGGTAGCCGAAAATCTCTTTCGCGATGGCCTGCACCTCGGCAGGCATGCTGTCAACCTCGACGACGATGTCGCGCAGCTCCCCGGTCCTGCTGTCCCGCAAGTATGCATCCATGTTGCGTCGCCTGTGGGGCTGAGGGAGGAGGTGCCTGTTGTGCGTTGGCGTTGCACTGGATATGTGTCTGGGCATGTAGTGCTGTAAGATGCTGCTTTCGGATATCACGTGACAGTATGTTGTATGAGGACCTGCAGGGGACGGACACCTGCCAATTTGGGAGACGCAACTTGGCACCCTGTTTGGGTTTAGCCCCTCATACATACACACCTCCTCAAATCAGCTGTGTCGACCTTCGTGCGAATTTAGGGAAATCAGCAACAGAAAGTAATCAGTCATGCACGGACCAGCATGCTGCGGAACCTGCACCCCCTTACTGAAATATGGCACGAGTCCCATCACAGCGACCGGTCGTACCCTGGTTAGTCCTTTTGGACCTGACCCACTTCCCCCCCGAGGGCTGGGCAGCACGCTTCAGAGTTGGGCTTTCCCAAAGGGAGGGGCTTGCCCCCTATCCCCAGAACCTTCGAGCAGCACAGGGGGGGTTGCCAGTGATGCTTCGGGACAGCCGCGAGTCGACAGCTCCACTCCACACATCTCTCCAGCAGTGAAGGAAATCGCCCGCAGTGCTGGCAGACAACTGACAGCCCGCTGACATCTGATCCACAAAGCGGCAATTTTCAGTCGTTTGTTGAGGGCAAGCTGGACAGTACCGCAGGAGCTTACTCGAGGTCATCGCTGATTGTCAGGTTTTCACAGAACCGTGCGACACGAGTTGCCCCCGTCGTGGCGCAGCGAGACGCACCACTCCACGATCCGAATGAAGTTACCGAGAGCGATCCTGTCTGCGCTGTGTGGTGGAACTTACCTCAAGCGCAAACGGCACCGATATGGGATACACAAAGCGGCTGAAGAATGTTCTGAGCAGAGGGGAGGCAGGGGGAGAGGGGGGGGGAGGTCAACCCGCACGCACCAATCCGATTTCAGTATTCCTTGTCACTCGTCCTCTCCCCCAACTCGATGCTGTTGCTGCCAAACTGCTCCCCCCCCCCCGCCCCCCACTCCCCCTCCCACCCCCCTCCCCATCACCCGCACCGATGTGATTCTTCTCGCAAAACAAGGCGGAGGGCTTCCCTTCACAGAGGGAGTCCTCCGGTTCAGCCAAACGGCACACATCCCGTCAGACGCAACAAAGCGTGGGCATGTATACAGCTGTCTGGGTTGACTCACAGGTCAGGTTGCGGGCTTAGGCAGAAAGGGCGAGGGCGAGAGGGGCGTGTGTGACACGGGAAGAGGTGTCGCGTGATGTGCCCCTTTTGTGTAAAGCGGGGATATCGCCACTCATGGTGTCGCCCTTCAGGGGCACAACATAGAGCGCAGTTCCGCTAGCCTAGGGGTCGAATGTGGTAGAAATGTTGTCGTTGTCCACTCGCTGGTGATCTGCAACAAAATACCGGGTCTTTTCCGCACCCTACTCCGCCCCCTAGTCCTTTCTGCCGGAGAGAACACAGAGACACGTGAATCACTTTCTGTAGGAGTGCAGGGCACACCGAAGCTCTGCGACGTGGCTCTCCACTGCGTGTCAGACAACACAGCAGTCGCACGTAAAAAAAGATAAGGCGTTGTTCGTGCGCCAAACCCGGGAAAAGAACAGCCCGGGCATGTCGCTGAGAAAAAAGATAAGGCGTTGTTTGCAGGGCTGTTCCTAACTGGGGGGCTGGTTCCCCACTTTCAGGATTCTGAACTTTTTTTCTAAGAACTTTTGTACGGGGAAAAAAAGTTTTTTTCTAAGAATTTTGTAAGGGAAATTTTTTTTTCTAAGGGTTTTTCGCAGAGGAAATTTTTTTTTCTAAGATTTTCCCAGTCGACAGGGCGCACACAAGGATGGAAGGGAAGTCTCTCCCCCGTACAGTTCGCCTTGCTGGCCAACTGGAGACTCCGCAGGATGACCCCGCCCACCTCCTCTTGCCTCGGTTTGCGTGTTGCTGGTGTGTTGCCTGTGTATTGCTGTTGTATTGCACTCCTGAGGACCTCCCTATTTATTCCCACTCGACTACCCTTCGACAGGACCCTGACCTCACACTCACCCAACCTCACGTACTCCGCGAATATGGTGCGCACCACTGCAAAAATCTCCGGGAGCTTTTGGGCTTTCAGGCCTGAAGGGGCCAGTAGGGGGGTGGCGTCGGGGAGTGGCAGCTTTGTAACTATCCTCCAGCTGCTGGCATGTACAGTACTGCGGGAGTGCCAAGGTGTATTGAGCAACCTCCTCCAGTCCCTGCGGAGCACAACCCCCGATGAGAACGAGCCCCAGATGATCACCTCGCAGGACCCGCAGCGACCCAACCCTGACGTCAGTCTCTCCGCCCTCGGACACAAACACCCGCACCTGAAGCACCTCTGCACCACCAAAAGCGCCACCGTCTACAGCTGCCCATCTTGTGGTGAGTTCCGCACAGCTATTACAGACAGCATGGTTGTGATGTTGGGCGTCGTGAAGGACGAGGTGCAGCGCGTTGCTTCTCAATTTATGGAGAAGCAAGGTCCGTGCACATGTGGTGCTGTCCGGGCTGCGCAGTTCTGCGTCGAGAAGGCCCCGCACCTCCTGTTCCTCTCGACGCAGCGGTTTTCTGCATCCGGCGAGAAGCAGAAGCACCTGACGGAGCTTGCGGAAACCGTCAACGTCAAGGAATTAAGAGACCTCTCCGCCCTTCGTGAGCTTGGCGTTGACGGCAACGGGGTGGTGCAGGTGGGCACGGTGCAGCCGGTGAATCACCGGTACCGGTTTGTCGGTGCATCGTGCACAAAGTCCGGGCTGACCCTCGCGAAGGGGATCGCCTGGGAGACGCTGTGCGCTCGTGGCCCCGCCACCACTCTGAAGTGGAAGTCGATCACGACTGATCGTGTGACGGATTGCTCTGTGGCGCCGTTCAATCGTGCGAACGCGAAGCCAGCACTCGTGCTGTACGCACGTGAGGCATCGGACGGTGACGGGCACGACGTCGATGCTTCGCATGATGCGCCGCCGCCTCCTCCTCCGGATCCCCTGGCCGCCTCTCCTGCAGCTACCACCGCCGCCCCTGTCGCCCCTGCACCCCACGCCGCCTTCTACACCGGGGAAGGGGCGTGCCACGTCGCCGCGTTCGACAGCGCCGGGCGACTGTCCCCATGGCTGACCGCCATGAAGCTCGCCCAATCAACCGGAGGCGTCAACATTGGGCTTGTACCAGGGTGGGTTCAACGGGATCTATACAGTTCTGGACACTACTGCCTCCGAGTGCTTGACTGCCTAGCAAGGTCAATTCCCATTACGGAGCCGACGCGTACCAGTGCTGCGGCGCTTCTGGAGGGCGTTGACTCCCCCGAAGCGGAGGCCCTCACGGTGAAGCTCAGGCGTCCGCGATTGATGGATACGAGATTCCTCGTGGACGAAGAGTTGGACACCAACACCGCGTCAGTGGCCCTGCAGACTTTCCGCACATCCCGCGGTTTAAATGTTCACTTTTCTATCGTCGACACCACACAGCCTCGCACCTTCGGCTTGCTTCTTCCGTCGTTGATGGCCCAGTACCCCTTGCGGCTTGTCTTCGACACAGCAAAGGCGCACTTCCTTCTTTTGATGGCAGCAAACAAGAAGTACGTGCCAGAGGGCTCAATGGTGAACGGTCTCCTTCGGATTCAGCAGCGGCAGGCACAGCTCGCCATACAGGAGAAGCAGCAGCGGAAGATCCACGCTGCAGCCTCCGGTGTGGTGCGTCTCCCTGATGGGAGGTGGAGGTGCACCACGTGTGCACCGTTCTTGGTGCAGCTGGAGGGGGAGTTCTCGGAGCAACCCCACTTGCTCCGGTATGCACGCGGCGAAGCGTCTATGTCTGCCACGACAGTTGGGCGCCAGCAAAGCAATATCCGCCGCCACATGGGTGGTGCGGCGCACAAGAGAGCAGTGCAGTTGTCCACGCCTGGGAGTGAAAACACCAATGTGACAGCTACAGATATCCCCAAGCAGACGCTGTGCGCGAAGGTGAAGGTGACCAGCGAGCAGTACACAAGTCTGGTCAACCTGGTGTACAACGTGGCAACGGCGACGCAACGGGCGGAGGGGCTGAGCAGTGTGGGTGCGAGGTTGCAGGACGACAAGCGGAAGGGGCTGCATGTCCTGGACACCCACTACTCTCGAAAAGTCGCGAAGGAGTTCCAGACGATACTCTGGGAGGTGCTCCTGAGGGGAGTGGTGGGTGCGGTGCGTGCGTGTCGGGCGGCAACCCTGAAGGTGGACGGTACCACGTTCGCCCGCATCGACTTGATGATCGTCATCGTTTCGGGGATCAGCAGGACGGATTGTGCTATGAAAGATTGGTGTGTGGGCACAGTCGACTTGAAGAAAGCTGACGCAGAGTCGCAGAAGGACGAGCTGGTCAAGTTGTTCGACAGCCTCCAGCTGTCGCAGTGGGCGCGGCGTTCGCTGAAGGGATTCGCGGCAGACGGGGCATCAACGATGAAGAGTCTCAGGGGGAAGCTCGAGATCGCGTGGGGATGCACTCTCATCGATGTGCATGATGCTGCCCACATGCACCAGCTGTCCGTCGGCCTCATCAAGAAGACACGAAAGGTTGTTGAACATAGCCGCCTCCTCCGACACTGGTTTGCCTTCTTCAGATCAACCGCCAGGCAGAAGTCTCTGCAGATCATTTCCGGTGGGAAATGTCTCTCCTTCCCGAAGGAGCACTCCGTGCGTTGGGCAGCTGCAACGTTCCGTCGCCTGAACGCGGCTGTGGTGAACTTTGACTTCACTGTCGCTATGCTCGGGGAGATCCAGCCGCCGCCGTTCTTCTTCCACAAGCTCACCCCCGAGTATTCCCTCTCGACTTGCATCTTGGCTGACGTCTTCGACATCAATAAAGGGGTGAGCGAGGCGTTGCAGAAGCGAGACCTGTCGCTCTCGTCGATGGAGAGCATCCTGCAGAATGCACTGACAGTGCATAAGGTGCTGGCGCGCCAGCCTGGCAAGCACGAAGCCAAGTTCTATGAGAACCAGGGAACCACATCGTTGCCTCCGGGGGTAGTTGCCGAGATGACTTCCTGGCGCTCAAAGCTCTGCCACACCATCTACAAGGACCTGGCCAAGAGGTGGGAGGAGTATCCCTGCCGCTCATTCAGCTCTTTCTTCGCGACAAGTGGGAAGGACAGCACGTGCGAGTGCCTCATGGCGCTCGCTTCTCGCTTGGGTTACGACCAGGCAGAGATTCTCAGCATCGGCATGGAGTGGGTGAAGCTGCGGTTGGAATGCACAGATCTCAGGGGGAACCTTCTGAAAGAGTTTGTCGTCGACTTCTTGCTGGAATCCGAGAGTTCGACGTTTGCGATAGTGCTTGAGGCCATGGTGGCACTGTCACCCTCGACTGTGTTTGTGGAGGCTGCTTTTTCAGTTGTAACGCGCATGAGGGGATCGTTCCGGAAGGCACTCTCTGCCGCAAGCATCTCTCAAGAACTGGGCATCACTCTAGAGCTGTCACATGATGACGCGGCGCGCAAGATCATCGTTGAAGAAACAGTCAACACGTTCCTCGCCAACAAGAAGCGCCGCTTCACTGCGCGTTCCCTGACGCCTCTTCCAACTCTGACAACCGTGGAGCTCGTTGACCTCGATGCAGCCATGGGTTCTCTATTTGCTGGCGTGGAGGATTGTGATGAGGAATCGGACGGCAGCTGGGAAGATGACAACGCCGATGCATTGTCGATTGTCAGCCTCGTGGAGGAAGTCCCTGAGGATCCCTTCCTCACTTCGTTGCTTGCAGATGCCGCACCCCCCGTCGTGCCTCCAGCCACCCTGCAACATGTCACCTTCCAGCTCCCCGCTTCATCGACCCCGGGCACCCCATCGACACTCCCCACACCTCAGCCGGAAGAACCGCCGCAGCTGCCTCCCACACAGGCGGCACCGGCAGAGCGCAGGAGGGAGGTTGGGCCGCACCCCGAGGAGCCCCAGGAGAAAAGGGCCCGCGTCCATGTCGACATCGATGTCGACATGGAGGAGGATTGGGGAGAGTGGGCGTACGTTTCGGACGCCGAAACTTCCGAGTGAGCCATCATCGTTCTTAGAAGGGGGGGGGGGGTGGGGGCGGGGGGGTGGTTTTCATCGTAGAAATCATAGAAAAAGTCCCGCCTGACGGGCACGCGCCTGAAACCTGTGGGGGGGTGAGCAAAAAATCCCTTGTAAAAATTCTTAGAAAAAACCTGGTTCCCCGACCCAAAAAACCCGGAAAAAGGGCTGGTTCCCCGCCCAGGCCTGGTTGTTTGTGCGTCAAACCCGGGTGAACAAACCTCACGGGGGCCTTCGTTCAGAAATGCAGAGAAGTGAGGAATGGTGAGCCGCCTCACAACACTGGCTGCAAAGTGACACAGTTTGACACACAGTGGCACAGAGCGAAGGCCTCCCACGTGTTTTGCCTGATGAAGGTTGGTGTGAATGTGCGCACAGTCATAGCAACAAGGCAAGGTAGATTGTGTTTGTCACCCAAAGCGCTGCCAACTATCTTTTTCACTGTGACAAGCTTTCTTCTTGTTGTGTGCGAAAAATAGGTCACACCGAGCCTCCTGGCTGAGCTGGCAATCAACGCCACGCCCTGAAGAGCAGCACTGCCAAACGCTTCAGGAAGCAGATCCAGCCCCCCGACCCCTCCTCTTGATTCTGGGGCACAAAAGGAAACTCCCGCACCTTCTCCGCCAGCAGTGCACCGTACCCCACAGTGGGGCACCAGCCGCACATGTGCTGCAGGTCCATCAACCCCTCGTCCTCCAGCAGCGCTGTGCTCCTGTACTTCGCGTCGTCCGGAAGGTTCACCCCGTTGAACACGTTCGGATCCACATCCGCCAGCATGACATCGTTCACCGTCGCCAGCACAAACACCACCCTCGTGTCCGAGTCCTCGTTCTGCTCGATGATGCTGCAGAACTCCTCCCGAAACGAATTTGCGGTGCTGTGAAAGACACATGCGGTTCGAGACACGGAAAGTGGCCACGAGCGGGCATACCTTTTGGCCGCTCCCTTCTTCTGCAGGTACACCTGGTCCGCTTCGAAAAAGTGCCGCCCGTAGCGGAAGTATGCCAGAGAGTGAAGGCCCCTCCCGCCCGCCAGTTCCCCCTGCCAGTGCTTGCACTGCACAGCGAACACAACACGCCCCGCACGCCTCATGTCCGCAGTCGGCAGCACCAACACAAAGTCACACGTATTCCAGGTGTCCGTCGGAACAAACGCAAGCCCTGTCAACGACTTGTCTTGCTTGTTGACCGCACCGACTGACAAGATGCGGCGGAGCGTCTTGTTGTCACAGATGCGAAGCTCCTTCCCGGACTCCACTGCAAGCGGGAAGAGCTTGACGTCTTCAACCCACTCGAGCTCTGTGCAGCTGGTCTTTGGCAGGTTCTCTGGTGGATGGCGAAACATGTCCTCTGTGAGACCATCCTGTGCAAGGGCCGCTCCACAGAGTGCGTGGAACATGCCCATCTCGAAGTGAGTGCTCCTCTGCTTCGCGTTGCGTGTGGCGGAAAGGTTGGCGTCCGCAACACCTTTCGCATGTGTAATATATGAAATCACCTCCTTGTTGTGGCTCCTCTTCAGTTTCTCACAGAACTCCTGCAGTGCAGGCAGCGGGAGGTACCCGACGTGACCAGAGCTATGCGGCACCAACTGGTAGTGGTACGTGGTTGCGGACCGCAGAATCCGTGCTTCGCTATCCTGCATATTCACCGTTGTAAACAAGTACTTCAGCAGCACAAGTGCACTGTCATCTTTGTCGTCAGCTTTCCGCACGAAAACTGAAAGGTCTCTCCCCACGTGACGAAGATCCAGCTTGGCGTTCATCGCTTCCAGGCACTCTTTCTTGTGGTCAGCCACTGATTGCAGTTGCGACACCAGCAGCTCAGACTCGTTGGAGTTCGGATTGGTGCCCCGCATCTCGCGGCCGATCGCTTCCACTTTACGCAGCAGGGCTTCGACCCGTCGCGGGTGACCTCCGCTCTCGGTCAGCAGCGTCGCGACGCTTCCGATTTCTTTCGGCGCCGGCACCTCCTTACGCCTCTCCTCGTTGAAGAAGACCTGCAGCCAGGGCGGCAAGCATTCCTTCATCTCCGAGTCCAGCAACAACGGCAGGATGGGTGGCAGCTGCTGGTGCACCAGCTCGCGTTTCGAATCGGTGACGAACGTCCCCAGGTCCACGAGGTTGTACACAGACACGGCAAGAAAGATCCTGTCGTTGGCGTTGCCGCTGCACAGCGAAGTGTCCTGGATCCTAGAAAGCTTGGACAGATTGATCCTTCCGTTGCCGGGGGCTTTGACCAACTCGTCCACTGCGAGCAGCACGGGGCCCTCGTGGTTCAGCGCCTTCTTCAGCACCTGCACTGCTTCCTCAATAACTCTCAGTGGAGACGCGGCCTTCCCTTCAAAGTCTTCTGCGATTGCTTGCAAACACCGATACCACGACCGGTAGCGGTACTCCGGGAGGTAGCACAAGATGCGATTGGCAACGAGCCGGGCGAAGTCTGCTTCCTTCTCGGACTCGTCAAGAGGCTGAATCCCGTTGAACTCAATCTCCACCGCTAAGAACCCGAAGTCGCGCGCCGCCTGCAGCATATTCTGACGTTGGAGCACGGTCTTCCCCGAGCCTGCCGGGCCTGTGTTGCACGGCAGGGAGCAGCGATCACCAGTGTGTTGCGGGTCGTTGAGGTGTGCAGCAAGAGCTTTGTAGCCCTGCCTCCGCATGACATACGGCACGCTTGCGATGAGCCGGTCCTTCGCTTCGCGCTCCCTCATCGCTGCGATGTCACGGTGTGCGTATTGCGAGGCCGCCACGCGGCCGGTCTTCGAGCGCCTGATTGTGCGAACACGACGCTCCGGCTTCCTCAATGAGGTGGAACTCAGCGCTGTCACGGCCGTGCGCATCTGTCGGCCGAGCCCGCATCGCATATTCATCTCCGCGACTGCACCTGCTGTGAGAGTAAAACGAAACCCAGCTACACCTACCCGAACCCGCTGAAAACCCTGTCTGTAGAGAGCGCAGTCGAGAGGAACACTCTCCCTGGTCGGTGCGGTGTACGCTCGACGAAAAAAATCTATAGGGGGGACCCGCTGGGTGGGTGGTGTGGGTGGGCGAGCTGTCCAGTAATCATTTGCCGTCAGGATTTTCGCTCAGAAATGCTGAAAAATGAGCCGCCTCACAATATTGGTGACCCTCCACCATCTTCCCAGCAGCTCCCAGTTGACTGAGTGAGAAAAGGCGAGCGAGGCCCCACTTCCCCTCACTGACTGACGAGCTGTGACTGGTAGCGAGCGCCCCCATGGGGTTTCGTCACCCAACATTACTCGTGTGTGTGTGTGACGGTACAGTCGTGATCCCGGGGGTCCGCTGGAGCAGGCTAGAGGGTCCTGACCCACCACCGGCACAGCGCAAAACCTCGGAAGCCGATTGGAAGCCCTTTACAACTGGAGTCTCCTTGCCCCAGGCAAGGCGAGTGTACGCCAATACATCCCTTTCCACTGGCCGCCCGGCGTATCGCCCGAAGCTTACACGTTGATTCCTTCTGTGTCTCGAAGCGCTTTCAGAGCGGCCTTCAGGGAGCTGGGCACAAACTCCAGGGCACGTATGTCGCTTCGAACAATGAACAGGAGGAAATCCTGATCCGCCTTCAGATCTTCGGACGCATGATGCAGAGCGGCGGGTTGCTTCTGAACAGCAGCCCGAATGAAATCCCGATCGGACCGCAGGCAGTGGGGTACGCTGTGCATCGCGCTGGAGTGCCGCTGGACAGCACACAGGAGGATATCCGGGTCCTGCCTCAGGGATCCGCGCAAGTATCTTAGGGCATTCACGTCCTTCTGAATGGCTGCCCGTGCAAACCCCCGATCGGCCGTGAGAGATCGATGTGCGTACTCCAGGACCTCACACCCAGCACTTTGAATGAGACCTAGAATAAAATCCTGGTCGGCCTTCAGCGATTCTGCTGCATATTTGAAGGGGTGGCAATACTTTCCAACAGCAGCGACGACAATTTCCCGATCAGCCTTCAGGGATTCATGGGCATACTCCAAATCAGTGCCGTCACCCTGAATAGCGGCCAGAACAATTTCCCGATCAGCCTTCAGGGATTCATCCAACTCGTGCAGGACGCGTGGGAAAACTTGAACAGCGGCGAGAACGACTTCCCTATCAGTTCTCATGGATTCATGCGCGTGCCTCAATACACTAGGTTTCTTTTGAACAGCAGCCAGAACTACCTTCCTGTCGGCCTTCAGGGATTGATCCGCATCCTTCAGCACATTAGGCCTCTTCTGAACAGCAGCCACCAGGAACGCCTGGTCGGCCTTCAAAGATTCATGCGCGTCCCGCACAGAATTTAGGTTACTCCCAAGGGCTGCCAGAACAACCTCCTGATCCCCCTTCAGAGAGTCTGGCAGTTGGAACAAGGCCTTGGGGTGGTCCTGAAGAGTGGATAGGACAAACTCCCGGTCGGCCCTCAGCGATGCATGGGCGTACTGCAGGGCGTCGGTGTTCCACAGGAGCGCGGCCAGAATAAACTCACGATCCACCTTCAGGGAACTGTCTGCATACCACAGGGCATGGCGGTTCACCCGAAGGGCCTCCAGGACAAAACTCACATCCGCCCTGAGCGACTGGCGCGCCGTCTGCAGGGCTGAAGGTGTCCTCTTGAGAGCAGCTAGCACTGCACTGGGGTTCTGCTGCACCCAGTAGGGCACAAGCTGCAGTGTGGTCCGGCCGCGACGCAGTTGGTCGACGTAGTGACCCAGGGGCAGCACGTGCTCCACGTCAATGACACAGCCACACTCCACACCCGGCGTGCTGCCCAGAGCGTCGCTGCTGCACATCGTCTGCCCGTCCACTGACAGCTGCAGCTCAGACAGGGGCACCTTCTCAGGGTAGCCGAAAATCTCTTTCGCGATGGCCTGCACCTCGGCAGGCATGCTGTCAACCTCGACGACGATGTCGCGCAGCTCCCCGGTCCTGCTGTCCCGCAAGTATGCATCCATGTTGCGTCGCCTGTGGGGCTGAGGGAGGAGGTGCCTGTTGTGCGTTGGCGTTGCACTGGATATGTGTCTGGGCATGTAGTGCTGTAAGATGCTGCTTTCGGATATCACGTGACAGTATGTTGTATGAGGACCTGCAGGGGACGGACACCTGCCAATTTGGGAGACGCAACTTGGCACCCTGTTTGGGTTTAGCCCCTCATACATACACACCTCCTCAAATCAGCTGTGTCGACCTTCGTGCGAATTTAGGGAAATCAGCAACAGAAAGTAATCAGTCATGCACGGACCAGCATGCTGCGGAACCTGCACCCCCTTACTGAAATATGGCACGAGTCCCATCACAGCGACCGGTCGTACCCTGGTTAGTCCTTTTGGACCTGACCCACTTCCCCCCCGAGGGCTGGGCAGCACGCTTCAGAGTTGGGCTTTCCCAAAGGGAGGGACTTGCCCCCTATCCCCAGAACCTTCGATCAGCACAGGGGGGGATTGCCAGAGATGCTTCGGGACAGCCGCGAGTCGACAGCTCCACTCCACACATCTCTCCAGCAGTGAAGGAATCGCCCACAGTGCTGGCAGACAAAATGACAGCCCGCTGACATCTGACCCACAAAGCGGCAATTTTCAGTCGTTTGTTGAGGGCAAGCTGGACAGTCCCGTAGGAGCTTACTCGAGGGACGCACCACTCCACGATCCGAATGGAGTTACCGAGAGCTATTATCATCACCGAGATGGGATAAACAAAGCGGCTGAAGAATGTTCTGGGCAGAGAGGAGGCAGGGGGAGAGGGAGGGGGGGGGGGCAAGGATGGGAATAATCCAACAACCCTGGAATATAATCCATTTAGTCCATTTAATCCAGGATTTAATCCAGCATTTAATCCCACTGCAGGTGCGGGTGCGTACAGGCCCTACCACCAGGTCGGTGCCGGTGGATCGTGGTCAACTTATTGACCTTCTCTGGCTGGAGCCTGTTGTGCCTCTTCTCAGACTGCCAGCCCACACAGCTGAAGATACGCTCCTGTGCGGCTGTTCCTGCTGGACAGCGGCCCGGGCTGCACCCCACCCCTGCGAGGTGGGCTCCGGCACAAGGCGACTGAATATCAGCCACCACTGCTCAGGCGGATCCACACACGGGACCACAGTTCCTCCACTCGTCGTGGTCGGACCTGACTGTGCCGGGGATGAAGATGTTGAGCACATGCAATGCCAACACGTCAATCGAAGCACGTCAAGGGGCATTTGCGCTTCGGCATGACGGCAACCGTCGTCATTTTTCAGCGAGCCAAGCTGGAAATGCACCCAAGATGCCCTCGCTGGCACCCTGCAGCACAAACCCCTAAAGGCGTGGATTAAATAGCAAAATCCAGGCGAATAAAATCCATTTAATCCACGAGTTTAATCCATGAATATAATCCAGGGGTGCCATCCTTGGGGGGGGGGTCAACCCGCACGCACCAATCCGATTTCAGTATTCCTTGTCACTCGTCCTCTCTCCCAACTCGATGTTGTTGCTGCCAAACTGCTCCCCCCCCCCCGCCCCCCACTCCCCCTCCCACCCCCCTCCCCATCACCCGCACCGATGTGATTCTTTTCGCAAAACAAGGCGGAGGGCTTCCCTTCACAGAGGGAGTCCTCCGGTTCAGCCAAACGGCACACATCCCGTCAGACGCAACAAAGCGTGGGCGTGTATACAGCTGTCTGGGTTGACTCACAGGTCAGGTTGCGGGCTTAGGCAGAAAGGGCGAGGGCGAGAGGGGCGTGTGTGACACGGGAAGAGGTGTCGCGTGATGTGCCCTTTTTGTGTCAGAAAGCGGGGATATCGCCACTCATGGTGTCGCCCTTCAGGGGCACAACATAGAGCGCAGTTCCGCTAGCCTAGGGGTCGAATGTGGTAGAAATGTTGTCGTTGTCCACTCGCTGGTGATCTGCAACAAAATACCGGGTCTTTTCCGCACCCTACTCCGCCCCCTAGTCCTTTCTGCCGGAGAGAACACAGAGACACGTGAATCACTTTCTGTAGGAGTGCAGGGCACACCGAAGCTCTGCGACGTGGCTCTCCACTGCGTGTCAGACAACACAGCAGTCGCACGTAAAAAAAGATAAGGCGTTGTTTGTGCGCCAAACCCGGGAAAAAAACAGCCACCCCCACCAAACTATCACCCCCGGACTCGAGAGGCGCTTTAGTTAAAACGAAGAGGAACAGCAAAAAAAACGATTGCCAGATGCCTGTGTGGCAGCTCTGGCGGAGAGGTAAAGAAGGGGGGGAAAAGGGGGGGGGGGGTCAGGGGAGAGAACGAGGTATGTGTGTTTGTCGAAGAGGGTGGGATTTCCAATTTCGGAAAATACGGGAAGTACAGTCTCTCCGCCGGGAGAAAAGGGGGGGGGGGTTGTCGGGGAAAAGGAACCAGGCAGCTGTGTGTGTGTGTGTGTTGCGTGGGATGCGGGCGGGGGTGGGGCGACCAGAACCGTACAACCCCACGTCCGGCGGCCTGGAATGCGGCACCGACAAGCTCAGGCGGGTGGGCTCACAAGCAGCGCCGGCGTGCGGACCCGCCAACGGCCCTGTGGTGGCGGCGGCAGCGGGTGGCAGATCACTCGCTCTTGGTGCAGAGGGAGCGGAAGCCCATGGAGCCACCCGAGGTGTAGGTCTTGTAGATGTTGAGGGAGCCTGCGAAGGCGAGGGCGATGAGGGAGCCGCCGATGATGCCGGCAAGGGCGTAGACGATCCACGAGGACTTGTTCTTGTAGCGGATGAAGGCGCCGATGGGGCCCTGCCCCAGGCACGTCCCGAGGCAGCCGACCAGGACGAAGTACACCGCGTAGTCCAGCGGCAGCTCCCCGTAGAAGTAGAACTCCATGCAGGCCTTCGAGGCAACGAGGGCGGTGGCGACGGAGGCGGTAGCGGCAGTGGCCTCGGGCTTGATCTTGTTGGACATCTCGAAGAGCAGGATCCCCAGCACCATGCCGCCGCCGATCCCCAGCAGCGATGCCCCGATCCCGGCTGTGACGGAGAGCATCGGGTACTGCATGATGGTGCTGGTGTTCCAGCGCACCTCGTCGTCACGCAGGGTGTAGCCGGCGCTCTCTGCTGCCTCGTCCCGCGAGCGCAGCACAGACCCGGCGGCGGCAGTCAGCGCAACCATCGACCCCACAATAGCGGCAGTCACGAGCCAGTAGTTCAACGTCCCGCACTCCACAGACTTGTGCTTCATGTAGGAGAAGGAGACGAGGGTGGCCCACACCACCGCGCAGTAGCCCAGCTTGTCGATCGGGAACTGGCGGAACCGGTGGTCGATGATGTCCTGCAGCACAGAGTTGGTGCCTGCGTTCCCCTCAGCCTCCACGTCCTTCTTCAGCAGCGTCGACTTCTCCCCCTGCGACGCGGCGTCCTGTGCAGCAGCCTTGGCCGCCTTGGCGAGGGTGCGCTTCAGCATGTACCCCAGCAGGCACACCAGCAGCCCGAGGCGCAGCCAGTCGGGCAGCACGCGCCCGATCATGTGCCCCAGCATCGTGCCCGACAGCGTCATCGGCATCAGGATCATGATGATGTTGAAGTCGATCAGCGGGCCCCCCTCGGGGTGCTTCGCCATCATGCTGAAGAACATCTTCAGCCCGCTGCACCCGATGATGGTGGCCTGCGACATCGACACGGCGAGGCCGGGCGGGAACCCTGCCGCAAGGATGTACAGGGGCACCAGCATCCCGCCGCCCCCGATCCCAGCCACAGCCGCAAGGGACGTGATGAAGAAGGCCAGCACACCAGCCAGGAACTCGTCGTGCGTCAGGTTCCACATGTCGAGCGGCTTCATCACGCAGTCACCCACACCCTGGTTGCACACGTACACAGGGCTCTCGGCACCGCACTCAGAGTCGTGCACGCACTTCGCACACGTCTGGTTCACACAGGCAAACCCGCCGCACGCCTTGTGTGCCTCAGACGGCGTGCAGTGCTGACCCAGCTTCTCCATGTGCGGCACCTGGTACCCCGCAACAAACTGCAGGAACGGCGACACCGAGAAGTCCGTCAGCGAGTGCACAGCCGCACTCATCCCCAACACCAGCAACGCCCGCAGCATCATTGCAGCAGTCGGAGAGCGTAACACAACCTCCTTGTGTATGTGAAGATGGAAAGATGGCCGATACAACGCAACCCGGTGAGGGCGGTGAATGGGATCAACACAGGTGACCTGACGGTGACACACACAGGCCTTTCGCGTGTGTGGCTATGAGCCTTGAAAGGGTTGCTGATTGTTCGGCTTCCTTGCAGTCAGTCCTTCTGCATGGCACCTCTGGGCAGCAAGGACGACATGGCACAGAACAGGTGTGGCAGGCGTGTGCTTCTGGTTCAACAACAGATAACCCTCTTCAGCCCGTCAGTCTCATCAGCACCTTGAATTGCCCGTGGCGCCCCTTCAATCATCTGCACCTTCTGGTGGATGCAAGGAACGCCTGCATCCTGGCGAGGCTGTCGGGACATTGGCTTGAAACATACTCGCAAGTTGCTGACTTGAACTGAAACCAGCAGACTCTGGGTTGAGTGCGGTGCCGGTGCGAGTCCTTTTTTTAAAGCGACCTGTGTTGTCAGTGTTTGCTTTGTTTCGTTTTTCCTGCTTTGTTTTGGGGTCTTCCCTCCTTGGCAGTCCCGCTTCGGAGGGCTCAACACAGGCGAGGTTCAGTCCTCTGTGAGGCGCTTATACTGGGGCCGGTTGGTTGCCCTCCCGGCCCCCTGTATGTCGGGCCGCGTCAGGCGCTGCGGCGCCACAGCGGGGCTGTCATCCCTCGCAGTTTTCCGTTCTGGGGAGGGGGGGGGGTTTTTTTTCGTTCTTTGATTGTCGTCCTGTAGGCGGATAGGTATCGGCCGAGAACGAGAAAGGCTGAGCAAAGACCGTCACACAAGCGTTGGTGTGGGTTGGGGGATCTGAAACGAGTTGGTGGGTGATCACCCGACAAGATTGCCGTCCACCCTTCTCACTCTATTGCACAGCCACGCGGTGTATGCGCAGCTCGTCGTCCGCTGGGGTGAGAAATTGGTGGGCTAGATTTGTTGGTTCGGCAATAATGATGGCGGGGTACCAACCTCGCGGGTTCTGGTTTTCTGAAAAAACTTGATGGGAGCCCTCGCTCCCAGTTGACTGAGTGAGAAAAGGCGAGCGAGGCCCCACTTCCCCTCACTGACTGACGAGCTGTGACTGGTAGCGAGCGCCCCCATGGGGTTTCGTCACCCAACATTACTCGTGTGTGTATGTGACGGTGGAGTCGTGATCCCGGGGGTCCGCTGGAGCAGGCTAGAGGGTCCCGACCCACCACCGGCACAGCGCAAAACCTCGGAAGCCGATTGGAAGCCCTTTACAACTGGAGTCTCCTTGCCCCAGGCAAGGTGAGTGTACGCCAATACATCCCTTTCCACTGGCCGCCCGGCGTATCTCCCGAAGCTTACACGTTGCTTCCTTCTGTGTCTCGAAGCGCTTTCAGAGCGGCCTTCAGGGAGCTGGGCACAAACTCCAGGGCACGTATGTCGCTTCGAACAATGGACAGGAGGAAATCCTGATCCGCCTTCAGATCTTCGGACACATGATGCAGAACGGCGGGTTGCTTCTGAACAGCAGCCCGAATGAAATCCCGATCGGACCGCAGGCAGTCGGGTACGATGTTCATCGCGCTGGAGCGCCGCTGGACAGCACACAGGAGGATATCCGGGTCCCGCCTCAGGGATCCGTGCAAGTATCTTAGGGCATTCACGTCCGTCTGAATGGCTGCCCGTGCAAACCCCCGATCGGCCGTGAGAGATCGATGTGCGTACTCCAGGACCTCACACCCAGCACTTTGAATGAGATCTAGAATAAGATCCTGGTCGGCCTTCAGCGATTCTGCTGCATATTTGAAGGGGCGGCAATACTTTCCAACAGCAGCGACGACAATTTCCCGATCAGCCTTCAGGGATTCATGGGCATACTCCAAAGCAGTGCCGTCACCCTGAACAGCGGCCAGAACGATTTCCCGATCAGCCTTCAGGGATTCATCCAACTCGCGCAGGACGCGTGGGAAAACTTGAACAGCGGCTAGAACGACTTCCCTATCAGTTCTCATGGATTCATGCGCGTGCCTCAATACACTAGGTTTCTTTTGAACAGCAGCCAGAACTACCTTCCTGTCGGCCTTCAGGGATTGATCCGCATCCTTCAGCACATTAGGCCTCTTCTGAACAGCAGCCACCAGGAACGCCTGGTCGGCCTTCAAAGATTCATGCGCGTCCCGCACAGAATTTAGGTTACTCCCAAGGGCTGCCAGAACAACCTCCTGATCCCCCTTCAGAGAGTCTGGCAGTTGGAACAAGGCCTTGGGGTGGTCCTGAAGAGTGGATAGGACAAACTCCCGGTCGGCCCTCAGCGATGCATGGGCGTACTGCAGGGCGTCGGTGTTCCACAGGAGCGCGGCCAGAATAAACTCACGATCCACCTTCAGGGAACTGTCTGCATACCACAGGGCATGGCGGTTCACCCGAAGGGCCTCCAGGACAAAACTCACATCCGCCCTGAGCGACTGGCGCGCCGTCTGCAGGGCTGAAGGTGTCCTCTTGAGAGCAGCTAGCACTGCACTGGGGTTCTGCTGCACCCAGTAGGGCACAAGCTGCAGTGTGGTCCGGCCGCGACGCAGTTGGTCGACGTAGTGACCCAGGGGCAGCACGTGCTCCACGTCAATGACACAGCCACACTCCACACCCGGCGTGCTGCCCAGAGCGTCGCTGCTGCACATCGTCTGCCCGTCCACTGATAGCTGCAGCTCAGACAGGGGCACCTTCTCAGGGTAGCCGAAAATCTCTTTCGCGATGGCCTGCACCTCGGCAGGCATGCTGTCAACCTCGACGACGATGTCGCGCAGCTCCCCGGTCCTGCTGTCCCGCAAGTATGCATCCATGTTGCGTCGCCTGTGGGGCTGAGGGAGGAGGTGCCTGTTGTGCGTTGGCGTTGCACTGGATATGTGTCTGGGCATGTAGTGCTGTAAGATGCTGCTTTCGGATATCACGTGACAGTATGTTGTATGAGGACCTGCAGGGGACGGACACCTGCCAATTTGGGAGACGCAACTTGGCACCCTGTTTGGGTTTAGCCCCTCATACATACACACCTCCTCAAATCAGCTGTGTCGACCTTCGTGCGAATTTAGGGAAATCAGCAACAGAAAGTAATCAGTCATGCACGGACCAGCATGCTGCGGAACCTGCACCCCCTTACTGAAATATGGCACGAGTCCCATCACAGCGACCGGTCGTACCCTGGTTAGTCCTTTTGGACCTGACCCACTTCCCCCCCGAGGGCTGGGCAGCACGCTTCAGAGTTGGGCTTTCCCAAAGGGAGGGGCTTGCCCCCTATCCCCAGAACCTTCGAGCAGCACAGGGGGGGTTGCCAGTGATGCTTCGGGACAGCCGCGAGTCGACAGCTCCACTCCACACATCTCTCCAGCAGTGAAGGAAATCGCCCGCAGTGCTGGCAGACAACTGACAGCCCGCTGACATCTGATCCACAAAGCGGCAATTTTCAGTCGTTTGTTGAGGGCAAGCTGGACAGTACCGCAGGAGCTTACTCGAGGTCATCGCTGATTGTCAGGTTTTCACAGAACCGTGCGACACGAGTTGCCCCCGTCGTGGCGCAGCGAGACGCACCACTCCACGATCCGAATGAAGTTACCGAGAGCGATCCTGTCTGCGCTGTGTGGTGGAACTTACCTCAAGCGCAAACGGCACCGATATGGGATACACAAAGCGGCTGAAGAATGTTCTGAGCAGAGGGGAGGCAGGGGGAGAGGGGGGGGGAGGTCAACCCGCACGCACCAATCCGATTTCAGTATTCCTTGTCACTCGTCCTCTCCCCCAACTAGATGCTGTTGCTGCCAAACTGCTCCCCCCCCCTGTGTGGCTATGGGCTTTGAAAGGGTCGAGGGGATCGCCCACTGGGCTGCCGCGGCTGCCTTAATACCTCCACACCCACATTCCTCACGATTTGCCACATGCTGCGGAAGCAGCTGGTCAGACGGACACACCTCCATGCACACACAACAATCTTGGGCGCTCACACCTCGAGACCTCTGGCGCAACCTCCTGCCATCCACACTCGGCGCCTGTGAACGCCATGTGAATCGTGTAGGACTCCACACCACACAGGACAGCTCTCATGAACTCCTCTTGATACGATCCCCGCTGCTCGCCACACACACCCTGCCGGACATGCAGAACAGCGCAGGCGATTCGCCCCACCCCACCCCCCCGCCAGGCCAGCCTAGGTTTTCAGCCCCTGCAACTGTTTGTACCTCTGGCGGCAGTGCAGCAGCTCTGCCTCTGCTGCAGCTTCCTCCCCACGGCGCTGTGCCTCCTCCCGCACCGCTGTGGCCTCTCGCACCTGCTGCACAGCCGCGTGGCGTGCCTTGAGGATGCGCCCACAAGCGTGCTGCAGCCCGGGTGCGTCGAGGAAGACAATCGGGTCCAGCTCTTGCCCCCCACCCACCTCCGCCAGGGCGGCTGCCAGGACGCGCCTCTCTTTGGACAGCTGGCTGCACCGCGCTGCCTCGAGGGCCTGCACTGCCTCGTGCTCATTGCGACGCTCCTCCTGGCGCCGTGCGACTCGCAGCAGCTGCTCCTCACGCGCCGCCACCTCGCTGCATGCAAGCACGTTGCGGTCCAACAGGCGTGATGTGCAGGCGTTGTGCCGGCGCAGCCGCGCCTTCAGCTGGCTGATGGTGGCTTCCTCCTCCGTCTCTGCCTGGGCAGCTGCCTCAGCGCGGCGCTTCTGCTCGAAGCGTTCGATCGACTCGCCGCGAGCCGCCGCCACCTCTCGCTCCCTGCGCTCCATGACGCGCAGCATGCAGCGGCTCAGAGCCCCGTCCACCCCGTCCGCAAACAGCACCGTGTGGTCGACACACCCCACCCGTGTCACACGCTCCCCATGGCGCTCGGCGTCGGCATAGCCAGGCTCGTCGACCTCATGGACAGCCTGTGCTGCTGACCACATCGCCTCCACCACACGGCGGGAGGACATGTCGATGCCAGGCATTGAAGCAGAGCCGACCCGCCTGGGGGGCAGGGGTCAGCGGGGGGGTGGAGGGAAGGGGGCGTCAGCGCACAGGTCACACCCCGAACACCTCCACTTTAGGCATGGCAGGGCATGCGTGTGTGCTGATACGGACGGTTTGTCCTGATGTGTTGCCCCCGCTACCGCCGTGACAAACCACGGCCTTTTTTGGGCAATAAAAACGGGAGGGGGAAGTCGGGAGGGGGGAGGGGTTATCCGTGCCTTCATGTATATTCGTGACAATCCCCCAATCTGGGAGGTGGCGTGCTTCTGGGATACTCCGGGGGACAGGAGGTGTAGGAAGACTCAAAACACCGTACACATCGCAACCGCCCTCAGCCTACAGCATCTTGCTGGGTATTTCCCCCCCCTTTTTGGTGCGTCGTACGACACCCCCCCCTCCACACGGCTTCTCTAAGCTCTGACTAGGAACTCGGCCCCTGAGCCAGATTTCACCCCCACCCCCACTTAGACTAAGCCCTTAACTTTCGACCCCCTAAAAATTAAGGGCTTAATTTAAGGGCTTAATTTCTTACTAAGGGCTTACTCAGGGAATACTAAGCCCTTAGTAAGGGCTTAGTATTTTACTCGAATTCTCACAGGAGCGACGGCTTCACAGGAGTGGGCCCGGGTGTTCCGGGAGCATCGCGGCCCGGCGGCGAACGTGCCCGCCTCGCGGAAGGGGGCGATGACCGCAGCCGCCCGGGTTGCGCACACCGACTCGCGGGAAGGGCGGCCCAGCGGGCGCTCCCGCCCGCTCAAGCGGAGGCCCAGCACCTCCCGCGACCGCCCGGGCGGAAACAGGCCATGGAGGAAGGAGCCTCTTTTTCGCGGGGCCGGACAGCCCCAGCACAGACGCTGAGGGGGGCCCCCGGCGCCACGCCGTCCAGGGGGAGCCGGGCCCCTGGACCGGCGGCGCAACCGGGCGTAGGGTCGAGAACAATCCCCTGCCCGAAGTATGGTACGGACGTAGGGTCGACGACAGTCCCCTGTCCCCGAGCACAACCGGACGAAGGGTCGATTACAATCCCCTGTCCAAGGTATGGGACGCATCCGGGCGTAGGGTGGAGACCGATCCCCTGCCCGAGGTATGGCAGAGACGTAGGGTTGACAGAAGTCCCCTCTCACAAAGCGCAGCCGGACGTAGGGTCGACTGCGGTCCCCTGTCCGAGGCAGAGCGAGGACGAAGGGTCGATGGTCATCCCCTGTCCCGCAACGAGAAACAGCCCGCCGACGATCTCCTCCCCGGGCACACAGGTGAAGGAGGTAGGGTCGACAACAGTCCCCTCTCCACAGAGGATTCCCCAGAGGGGAGGCATCGCAGGGCGCCTCAGAAGCCCTCTGTTCCAGCGTGCCACGCAGGCCGAGGGGCGCCGGGGCAGGGCCCCGACTCCACTCCCACCCCCAGACATCAGGGATGTGACGCCCCCACGGGGTCCTCAAGATGCGAACCGGGACCCACGGGAGCCTGTGAGGTGGACGCGGGCCAAGCGCGCCAGGCTGGAGGACAAGCTGTTCTCGTTCCGCGACGGACGCAGCCTAGCGGGAGCTCTGCGAAATGCTACGGGGTGGGAGGACATTCCGCGGCTAGCACTGGCCGCACACACAGCAGGGGAGAAAGACCGGCTGTGGGCCTCATTCGAGGGGTTTTGGGGCGGACTGAGTGCGGGCACGCCGAGCGACGAGGCGGTGCTGCGCTACGTCTGGACGCGCCTGGGCAGCATATCATGCAGGACTGCGAAGACATACCTCGAGCGGCTGGCGGCGATCGCGATAGAGCAGGGCGAACGTGGGACCCGCACGCGCCGCCTCCAAAACGCCAAGAAGGCGCTCCGGCGCCTCAGCACCCTCATCCGGCCCAGACAGGCCCCCCCTGTGGCGACGGCGCAAGTGCACGAGGCGCTGGGGGCACTCCAGGGGCGGGCGCGGGTGCTACTCGCGCTGTGCTGGGTGACGAGATGTCGGGTGCCGGACCTGCGGTTTGTGACGCGGGCGGACTGGCGGGAGATCGATGGGGCAGGGGGGGATTCGCGTGCGACGTCGGCGGCGGTGTACGCGAAGGAGAAGCAAGCCCTCGAGTGGAGGCCAGAGATCTTCCTCCCCGCGGGCCCCATCACGGCGATCGTGGTGGAGTATATGCGCACAGTGGCCCCTCCAGCACGGAACTGATCTTCGGGGGGAACTCCACAAAATATGCGGGGTTGAAGAAGGCGATCCTCGCGGCCCTGCCGGAAGGCTCCTGGCTCCACTCCTCGAGGAGAGGCGCGATCCAAGAGGTGCAGAAGGGGGGCGGAGGACCTCGACCGCTGCTGAAGCGTCTCCTCCGACACGGCAAGGACGCGGAGGACACGACGGCGAGATACCTCACCACCACGAACGACCACCAAAGGAAGACGGAAGCGGAGCTCCTCCGCGCGCTACAAATGAGCGACGCCGGCGAGGGGCCCTGCTGGGATTTTCTGATGAGTGGGGTGGGCTACGCGGATGAGCCGGGTGTGATCGGTCTGGAGGATCCCGAGTACGACTTGGACGAGTTTGAAATACTGGGCAGGCGACCGCCATCCCGCTCCTCGGAGAGGCTCGATGATTTTCAGTCCGGGTGCCTGGAGTACGACAAGCTGCGCACCTACGCGGATGAGCTGGGGGTGTCACCGGATTTCCTGGACTGGTGTACGGAGGGGGGGTTGATTGCGAGGCACCAGACATCGGCAGTCCCTCTCCCTGGGCCCACATCAGACCTGAAGCCGAGCTTTGTGGCGCAGTGTATTTCGGCGAGGGTCCTCCGCCTGCTCGGACGCGGAGATCCCAAGCGGGGCGTGGTGCGCATGTTTGACATTGCGAAGGCGGACCCCTGTGTGCGCCGCCTCATCCTTGACGGCCGCCCGGTGAACCGCCGCCTCCCGAAACCCCCGAAGTTTCGGCTCCCCACGGTGCATGAGATTGCGAGGGCCCTCCGCGACACAGACGCTTGCATGGCGCAGGTCATCGACATCCGGGGATTTTTTCACCAGTTCCCTTTGTCCGAGGGGGTATCCTCCTTTTTCTCCGTGCGGGTCGCCCAGCGATGGTATGCGTGGACACGCCTCCCGATGGGCTACTCCTACGCGCCCTGGATAGCGCTACCTCTGCGCCTTTCCAGGGCTCTCCCGATGATTTCAGGGGGCTACCACAGCGCAGATGCTTTGGGAAAGATTTTTGCCTTACTAAGACCTTGATCAGACTGGCCTCCGAGAAGGACCAGTGCCGACTTTGGTAATGATCCTGCTGCAGGTTCACCTACAGCAACCTTGTTACGACTTTTGCTTCCTCTAGCTGAAAAATATTGCTTGGGTTCGGAACGCAACAATTGGAAATCCAAGAGTCGCAACCTCCCCCAAGCTCTATCCTACAGCCAATCGGTAGCAACGCAGTCCACGGCGCAGCTGTTCCTCGGGGGTCTTGTGGAGGTGACGGCGGCGGCGGTATATCTGGACGACATCCTGGTGTGGGGCACCTCGGCGGTGGAGGTCGCGGCAAGGGCGGCATACGTCCGGGACCGGATTGTGCTGGCGGGCGGAGAGATCAACGCCCGGAAGAGATCGGAGGGGCCCCTGCCGCGCGTCACCTACCTGGGAGTCGAATTCGATGTCGCCACGGGACGCTACCGCTCCGGCTGCAGTTGGGGAGAAAAGGCCGTCGTTGCGGCGGTGTCCATCCTACGGGACGCTTCCCCTTCGGTGCGGTCCTGCTGGAAGCTGTTCGGCATAGCCTTCCGCGTGGCGCACGTCAGGCAGACCCGCCTGTGCGTACTCCGTGAGACCCTGTCAACGCTGCAGGGGGCCGCGCAGCGCCTGCACGAGGGGTCTCTGACGTGGGAGGACCCGTTCGTGCTGTCCCCCGCGACGCGGGACGAGCTCGCGGCGTGCGTCGACGCAATGCGGGTGAACGACTGGCTCAGCCTACGGCGCGAGCACCCGAGGCTGGCCGGCATGGCGGTGTGGAGCGACGCGTCAACAACAGGCTGGGGAGCTGTGGTGTCCGTGCCTGGGGGTGCGGACTCGCAGGTGGCCCACGGGGTGTGGGCGCGCGAGGGGCAGTCCGGCGACATGTTTGTGCTGGAGCTCCTGGCGGCGGAGAAGGCGATCCGGCTGGCTCTGGACCTCGGCAGCCGCACCCCGCTGCTGGCGGTGAACAACCAGGCCGTCGAGTGTGTGCTGCGCAAGGGGCACAGCCGCGTGCGCTTTGCGAACGTTATCTTGCAGCGCATCTTTGGGATGCTTGGGGGACGCGACGCCGTGCTGGGGGTCCATTGGATCCCGACGGCGGACATGCCCGCGGACAGCTGGTCGCGGGCGGGGTGTGTGGGTGCCACGCGGTGCGGGCGTGAAAGCGCTCACGTCGTGGAGCGGGAGAGCGGCTTCGCCGCCTCGAGCGCCTGAGCGAAGGGTCTGTCCCGGCTCTTCAGCTCTCCGGTCCCCGCACGCAGAATTCAACAACAGTGACAACAGACAGATTCCTATTCCCTCCCCTCCCCCATCAGCTGGAACGGTTTTTCGAGCACCCCGGCTGAGCTCGGGCAGCTGCTCCTTTTTTCTCTAGTATCTGGTGGCCCCCTCCTAGCTAACTTGTTAGAGCACTCGCAGAGTGCGACTTGGGGGGCCACCAGTACTACCTTTGTTTAGTGCACAGGCGCTCAATCATCAAGAAGACTCCACTCACTGAGGTGAGGTTGGAAGGGACGGAGACGAGACACCACTACAACGCCCTTCATCAGGCTCTTTCGTGCTGTCCCGGCTCTTCAGCTCTCCGGTCCCCGCACGTTGTTTACCTTCGCCGGAGAGTATTCTTCTTCTGAGAAATGCTGAAGTGTTGTCTAAGGGATGACTAAGCCCTTAGTAAGAAATTAAGCCCTTAAATTAAGCCCTTAATTTTTCGGGGACTGAAAATTCAGGGCTTAAAATTTAAGTGATTTATCGCCCTACCCCTTAGTAGGAGCTTAGTGAAGCCGTGCCTCCAGCACCAAAAAAGGGCAGAAAAAAAAATACCGGAGAATACTCAGGGGGGCAAATGAAGCGTTTCACAAGGGGACCACACACGGCAGACAGTTTCCGTTTTTTCGCCACAAACCCAAAACCCCGACGAAAAAATAAAGCTGTCTAAACGAAATGAAGGGATGGGCCGATTGGAATACATTTTTCAAATGGCTGCTCGGCCAATAAGGATGAAATGCGACAAAGCGGCGGGGGTGAGAGTGATGGGAGAGGGGCATGGCGAGAGACAGCAAGAAGCAGGGGGGGGGAAACGATACGGGGGATGGGGGGGGAGGGAGGAGGGAGGAGGGGTGGGATCGCCGCACGCCTTCTGCTCTGGCTGGAGCTTTCAGAGGAGCAGATGCGGCAACAGCACACCGACGCGGTCTTTACCTCCCTCCCTCTTTGCCCCCCCCCCCCCCCCGCTGGGCGGGGCACCCAGCGGACGATCCAGCCGGGGCACCCTGAATAGAATAGTGAGCGGGAACCCGGGTACCCCCCCCCCCCGGATACCGGAAGACCGCGTCGTGCAGCACCTTCCCCTCTCCTCCCCTCCCCCCTGCCGCCCCCACCCCACCCCCGCCTAGCAGCCTTGGAGAGAAAAGAAGGGAGGGGGGAAGCGTGAGAATGGAAGGGCGGATAAACGAAAAGCCACAGCTCCAAAGAGACAACGAAAACGCACAAACCTGGCGCACAGGAAGCGCTCTGGCGGAAATGGGATCGGTGTTCCTGCATGGGGGGGGATGTGGGTGGGGAGGGGGGGGGGGGGGGGGAACTGCAGAGAACGGCGGGTGGGTGGGGGTGGGGTTGCGCGATTGCGGCGGATACAGGATATACTCTGTTCACCACACATAACAACGTGCCCTTCCCCCCTCCCCCCCCCCCCTCTCCCGTTCTCTCAACCCACGCTCGACGAAAGTCTTGAGATGACCTTCGCACAGCGGGGACTTTCCTCCCCCCCCCTTCCCCATGCCCTTCTTCCCCGCAGGACAACAGCACACGCATGTATGGACAAATCAGGGAGCTGGCTTGGTATAGGCGAATATCCCGGCTGCAGTGGGATCTGGAGGAACCCTCGAGGAACGAGATGTCCCCCCAGACCCCCGCCAGCAGGGGCAAAAAAAAAATAAACGATAATGGCAAGTGAGTTGGGGGAAGTGGGAGGGGAATAGACGCACACCCCCCAGCCGCAGACAGGAAGAGGCAGGTGGGGAGGCAGCCGTTTCGCTTGAGGCTTCCTCCGTTGGTCCCTTCTTCTGTGTGGGCGGGGGTGTGGGGGGAGGGGGAGGGGTAGCGGTCAGGGATTAGGCGGGGTGGTGTGGCTGAGCTAGAAAAAGATCTGGAGGTAGTTTTGAAGGGGGTTCCGAAAGGGTCGTTGAAAAGAAGGCGCATAAATCAGCCACAGCGTTGGGATAAAGTTCATTCTCCGAGGAGGGGGGGGGGGAAGGGTTGACGGCTAACTGGCTGAGGTTGGTCAGGCAGTGGCGTGCGCACCCAACACCCTCCCCCGTTTTCTCCAAAATGGTTGCGCGCTGAAAAAAATAGTAAAGCAACAACGAGCTGCATACCCGCTGGGCCCTGATGAGACAGCAGCATCATGACAACAAACCACACCATCCTAGGGGGTCTTCGCTGGTCGACAAACTTCGTCAGTTTTCAGCCAATTCAACAGGAAATGCACCAAAATGCACTGACGATCACCCTGTAGCGAAGACCCCCCTACGGTTTTGATTTGTTGCAAAAAAGAGTCCGGGTTTTGTTTGTGCGCACGAGCGGCAGTGTGTTGTGGCCCCTGTGAAGGGCGTTGCTGTGATTGAGTGGTTTTGTGTTGCTCTCTCAAAACACACTGCGCGCGTGGTACGCTCCCACTGACTCTTTCGCTGTGACAAGCAAGCTTGTTTGGGCAAAAAAAATATCAACGTAGAACCCCACTCTTTTGTGCACACACCACATTCCCCTCCCCACACCCCTGCCTACCCTCCCCCCAGATCTGACTGGAGAAAACGATGGAGGCAATGTTGCTTTTTTTGTAACTATCCCAGGAGACCCTGCGCTACCCAGGCGAGTGACAACGCGTGAAAATACCTAAGTGGCACCCTTTCTCCCTTCTCCCCCCCCACTCACCGGCTGACGACAGTGACAAGTGGTGGTTGGAAAAGATTTGGCAGCGCAGGGCCCCCCTAGAAACGTTTTGTTTTTTTCCACCCCGGAGGAATATGGTACGGCGACGATCCGCACACGTTTGGTTGTTCCTCCTCCATCACACCCTTGGCGATGACGTCGCGATACGCCCCGCGATCGATCTGGCTGGGAGGAAGAATCGACCACACGTCATTATTTTCTTTGTTGGATATTCGTTTCGGATGCATGCAACGCAGCATTGAAGAGGTTGCCGCGTGACATTTCTGACTATACCCACCCACCCCGACGTTTTATGTATGACTATTTCTGTCCTTCGTGGAATGCTGTCGCAAAGATAAACACAACACACAAGCAGCGGAATATACCCATGAATGGGACTCGCTCTGTGGCAAACTGTATCAGTTTTACCACACGGCGGCTCTCACGGATGATACCACGCTGCGCCACACTGTGCCACGAAATGAGCAGCAACAGCACTCAACACAACCGGACACGCCGAATAATATTTGAGCAACCGCCAGGCGGCGGGGACGCTGGGGCTCGGAGACCGCCAAGGGGGACGGAGAAGGGCAGAGACACCTTGCGGGTATCAGAGGCGGGACCCACCGCTCTGGATGAGGCCCATGATCTCTGCGCGTGTCTTGGGGTCCTTCTGCACCTGCCCCAGCACGCAGCTGGTCACCGTGGAGGCGCCGACCTTCTGCACGCCACGCATCACCATGCACATGTGCTGGGCCTCGATCACGACGCACACACCCAGCGGGCTGAGGTACTCCTCGATGGTGTGTGCGATCTCGCGCGTCAGGCGCTCCTGCACCTGCAGGCGCCGGGCGAAGACCTCAGCGATGCGCGCCAGCTTCGACAGCCCCAGGACCTTGCCGTTGGGGATGTAGGCGATGTGGACCTTCCCGAAGAAGGGCACCAGGTGGTGCTCGCACAGGGAGAAGATGTGGATGTCGCGCACCAGCACCGTCTCGTTGTAGTCCTCCGTGAAGACGGCCCCGTTCAGCACGTCGTGCACCGACTCGTTGTAGCCCTTGGTGAAGAACATCATTGCCTTGGCGGCACGTGCGGGGGTCTTCAGCAGGCCCTCGCGGCGCGGCTGTTGGGGTGATGAGTGTGATGAGGGGATGCAGGTGGTATAGGCGAATGGGGCGGGTGAAGCGCGCTGCAGAGAAGAGGGCAGTAGCCGGCAGTGTGGTGGGTACGCTGAACTCCCGCCGCAAACACTGCTGCAGAAGCAGAGAAGCGGGGGGGGGAGGAACAAGCTGAAAACAAGGGGTTGAGGGAAGAGGGGGGGCCATACGTCCTCACCCAGGCCCTCCAGGAGCTCGTGGTACACCTTCTTCAACTTGTTCTGCACAGCCTTCGGGTCGGACTCGCGCTGGTGGACGTACCGGGCCGACTTCCCAGCGGACCGCAGCCGCTCCAGCGCAGTGCGGCAGGACGTCATGTCCTGGAATGTCGCCAGGGCGTAGCCCTTAGCAGTGCCCTCCTCCGTCACAGGCACATCCAGGGCAGTGGGCTGCTCACCGGTCCACGCGTGCACCATCTCGCGCAGCGCACCCTCAGGCTTCTCGAGCTCCTCCTTGCTGAATCCGATGTGCAGCACACACGGCGCCTGGCTGTCAGCATCGCGCACCAGGATGTCGGCCATCTCGCCGTTGCTCTGGAGGGAGGGGTGGTCCGCGTGGGACGCACGCATGGCACTGAGGACGTCCGTGTACTTCACGAACCCGAACCCGCGCGAGTCGCTCAGATCCACGGAGGACACATCCCCGTACCTGCTGAAGAAAGACAGCATCGCCTGCACGATGCGCGTCTGGCCCCACTCCGAGGGCAGGCCCGAGACGAACACAGTCCCGCCCATGCGCTTCTCCTCAACCTCGGGCATGTTCTTCGCGACAGACATGGTGGCTTGTTTTTTAAAAAGCTAACTTCCGAACCGCGCTGCTGGTTTCTTTGAGAGCGGGGTGCTTGTTTTTATAGGCGAAAAGTGGGTGTGTTGGGTGTGTGTGTGTGGCAAAATAATGCACCTGTTGCGTGGTGTGTGTGTGCTGTGGTGCTGGGGCAGGGTATGTCGCAGCGAGTCGCCCTGCAGGGGGTGCAGGCAACATCTGATCAGGGGAGGGTGACAACGTGCTGGGGTCAACTGGTCTCTCGCAGGGCGGGCGTGCAGCACTGATTCGCAACAGTTCCCAACCCGCCCCTCCCCGCCCACTCCTCCCCCACACTCTGAGTGGCGGTGGCGGGAGGAAACATATCACTGCCTGGCACGTTTGTTGCGCCACCCCCACACTCACCAGGGCAATTTCACTGATTCCGTTGCTCTTCGGCGTTACTTGGTTGCCAATTTTTTTGGCATGGGCATGCTTTTATTTTCTTGAGGGGGCGGGGGGTCACCCCAGAAGAAGGCCACTTCGATTTGCTTGCGGGGCTTTATCACGAATCGGCGTTAGGATGCGGGCAATCTTTGACGTTTCACATTTTTTCCTGATGAAAAAATTGGGCGAAATTCACCAAAAAAAACGCACCATCCTTTTCCTCCTCCCCCCCCCCCCCCTGCGTACCGAAGGGCCTACTGCCTGTATACAAAATGGCGTACAATTTCGCCAGAAGGCGGTGTACTTCCGTTCCTCGAAAGACGTAGCCCCTTCTGAAAACAAACTCCAGGGGGGTTTCTTGATGTGAACTCGTCGAAATGTGACAGGATTCCCTGTACCCAACAATCCTCACAAGAACCCGAGCCAACCGCCCGAGGCACACCTGTATATGCCGCAAAAAGGGGCATCTCGCCAGCACGCACAGCGGGTTCGGTTGATTCAGCTAGGTTATCGCTTCCAGACAGGCCGTCAACGTTTTGAATATTTTTAACACGGCAAAAGCCGTTGTATAGCAAAGGGGGGGGGGGGGGTAGGGGGGGTCATAAGCCCGTACAAAACCACATTTTTCAACATACCTGGGACCCCCCGTGTATAAGTCCCCCCCCCTTACCCCCGTGTTTAAGTCCCCCCCTGGGGGTCTGGCAGGGGGGGGACTTAAACACAGGGGGACCTAAACACGGGGGTGGGCTGGTCTGGAGGGTCATCAGGTGGCCCCTAGGCCCTCCAGGTGCTGTCAGAGTCGAAAAGTGGGGTGCCAAAAGTCCCTCCGGACCGGAATTACCCCCCTACGACAGCAGAGGAAGAGGTCTTCTTGGTCTCCACCGTGCCACCCCCGTGTTTAAGCCCCCCCTGTGTTTAGGTCCGCCCCCCCCGTGTTTAAGTCCCCCCCGGCCGAAAATCGCCTCCAGGGGGGGGACTTAAACACGGGGGGTCCCAGGTACCATCAGAACCGCCCTAATACCTGATCTGACCCGAAAATCCGACCCATACCCCCCCGGAAACCGTCTGGAGCCCACTTGTGACACCTGATACGCACTTTTGTGATGATTTTTTGGGGTCCTAAAAAATGTACCTCAGTTTCGTACCTTGCCTTTGTACCTGAACCACTCCCGACCGCAATATTTCGTTCTTTGCAAGGGAAGGGTGTCACTACGCTCACCCAGCACGCCGAGCAACACATGCCGCGTGCCCAGGGCCTCGCAGAGGTGTCAGATGCTGATGCAGAGGGGTACCTTGCTCGAAAGAAGCCCGCCAAACGGGAGGTGTGCGGGGTCCCGGCAGAGAGCGTTGTGGCAGACCTGCGTAAGAAGAAAACGGCACACGACATCCGTGAGGCGACATTATTTCGGGCGCTCCGTCGGGCTGGGTACATAGGAGAGCGAGTGGGACGTGGTGACGACAGATATGAGGTGGTGCATCAACTGCACGCACGTGCGGAAAGCGGCGTTCCTTGCTGGCCAAGAAAGATGTCACCTGCACTCCTACTCCTCCCACTCGTCCTGCTCCTACCCCCACACCAACTGATGTGGGCAGTGAGAGTGATGGCAGCTCCAGAGCAGCAGATGATCTCGGAAGCGATGAGCGGGTCAGCCGGGCAGACTACCCCAGTCTGTACCGGAAGTACGAAGCGTTGCGGGCCCGCCATCACCGCCTCCAGGAGAGGACCCGAGGGTTAAGAGTAGGGTTGTACAGCGCCAGGGGAGAGTATTGAGTATTCCCCTGGCGTTGAGACATCCCTGGCGATCTTGCGGTCGCACTGTGGGGGCTGAGTCGGCAGGCAGATGCCTATCCAATGACTTTGTTGAGTCCTCACATGGTACACTCTCGTGCTGTCGAGACTGCGTGGTGTGCATATCCTGCGGGGCGCAAATTACACAGCACAAACATCACCAATTCGGCTCTCAGGGCGTACAATATCCCAACCGTGCCTTCACAGGCTGAGATCGACGAAGCAAAGACATCTACGCGCTGCCCACTAATGCCGATGCAGCCTCGCAGGCGTACGAAGTACTCACAATGACCCATCCGCGATCGAAGTACTACACCCAGGAGGTGGCTGAACTCATTCCGCTGGCGCAACAACACAACATTCCCACGAATCAGGTCAAGAAAGACCTTGCCGAGGCACTGGGGAAGGCAACATGCGTGCCACCTGAGCCGGAACCACCGCAGAAAAGGCAAAGAACGAAATATTGCGGTCGGGAGTGGTTCAGGTACAAAGGCAAGGTACGAAACTGAGGTACATTTTTTAGGACCCCAAAAAATCATCACAAAAGTGCGTATCAGGTGTCACAAGTGGGCTCCAGACGGTTTCCGGGGGGGTATGGGTCGAATTTTCGGGTCAGATCAGGTATTAGGGCGGTTCTGATGGTATGTTGAAATTTTTGGTATTTGTAAACCCCCCCCCCCCGCATAATACCGTATACGTAAATATTATGGAACGTAAATATTATGGAACGGGCCCATTTTTGGCCGGTCCGTTCCATAATATTTACGTTCCAAAATATTTACAGGGCCAGTTGGGGACTCGGTGGTGAGGACGGCTTGCGTCAGGAATCGCGCGAAAAGTGCACGAGTAGGTCCCGTCAGGGACTCTGTACGCCGTCCGATCACCTGGTCCAAGTCCCCGAGTCGCAGAAAGCCCTGTAAATATTATGGAACGAAAAAAATCTGGAACGCCAACCCACCAGCGTTCCATAATATTTACGTTCCAAAATATTTACGTTCCAAAATATTTACGTATACGGTATTAAATATAGAATATTTAATATTATGCGTACCGTATACGTAAATATTATGGAACGTAAATATTATGGAACGGGCCCATTTTTGGCCGGTCCGTTCCATAATATTTACGTTCCAAAATATTTACAGGGCCAGTTCGGGACTCGGTGGTGAGGACGGCTTGCGTCAGGAATCGCGCGAAAAGTGCACGAGTAGGTCCCGTCAGGGACTCTGTACGCCGTCCGATCACCTGGTCCAAGTCCCCGAGTCGCAGAAAGCCCTGTAAATATTATGGAACGAAAAAAATCTGGAACGCCAACCCACCAGCGTTCCAAAATATTTACGTTCCATAATATTTACGTTCCAAAATATTTACGTATACGGTATATTTAATATTATGAGTTACCGTATACCGTATACGTAAATATTTTGGAACGTAAATATTATGGAACGTAAATATTTTGGAACGCTGGTGGGTTGGCGTTCCAGATTTTTTTCGTTCCATAATATTTACAGGGCTTTCTGCGACTCGGGGACTTGGACCAGGTGATCGGACGGCATACAGAGTCCCTGACGGGACCTACTCGTGCACTTTTCGCGCGATTCCTGACGCAAGCCGTCCTCACCACCGAGTCCCCAACTGGCCCTGTAAATATTATGGAACGGACCGGCCAAAAATGGGCCCGTTCCATAATATTTACGTTCCATAATATTTACGTATACGGTATATTTAATATTATGAGTTTTGGGGGCCTATATTTAATATTATGAGTTCTGGGCGTTTTGCTATCAGGACTCACTTGCAAAAAACCGCTGGCGAACAACGGGTGCTGAAAATAGGATTTTTTCAGTCACCTACGTCATGTACAGACACTGTGCGTCCCCGGAGATGACCTCTTTTGGCCTACTAGCCGAAAAAAACGCCCAAAAAACGCCCTATTTAATATTACGAGTTATTTACAGGGGGGGGTCAAATAAACGTACTTAGTTGAATAGTAGTACTTAGCCGAATAGTAGTACTTATTTTTTTGGGGCTCTGGGGCACGTTGGGCCGTTGAATAGTAGTACTTACTTTTCACCCTTTTTTTTTGGGGAAATTTTTCGTTTTTTTTGAGATTTTCTTTTTGGAGACACACAAATCTGCAAACTTTGGGGCAAGGAATGGGGACAACGGGGTCTATTGGTGCCACTTAGGGGAACCAGGGTGCACGGGGTCCGTAGAGGGGGGAAGTGACCTACGCTCAAAGATATGTCGTGACGAAGGGAATCGGGGCATCCCCCCTCAGACACATACGGACGGGAAACCAGCGAACCCGCAAACTCCTGCGGTCCAGAGGCATCAGAACCACTGCTGAAGACCGCAAACCCGGAAACCCGCAAACTCCTGGGGTCCAGAGGCGTCAAAATCACTGCTGAAGAGCGGCGCGCATTAAACGACTCCTCATCTACGGCGTCCGCAGTCCCTACCACCAACGAGAAGATGTGGACGGATGGCCCCAGACACACCTCACCATAGATGTAGCCTTCGAGGACCAGCTGAGCCCACCCCCCACCCCCCGCAGCCCCCTTCCCTGACGTTGTTTGACATTCTCTCCTGTTGTGCAGCACTGATCAACACACGCCCGCAAACCCGCAATCCAACTGCCCAGATTTCACCATCCACCAACAGAGCCAATAGCTTCGGCTGGTGTCCGACATAATGATGACGTCCGATGCTTTCATGTGCCTCCTGCTGATGGAATGCCTCCTGTTCAAGATATTCGAGGATGGGCCACCGCCATGCGCTCCCCGGCCTTCCTTCAACCAACTGGCCCGGGCCAGGGCACGCTGGTAGCCGAGCGCTTGCGGGATATGGGGTACGTGCTGAAGGTGTCGGGTGAGGAGGACGGGTTCGTGAAGAGCTCCCTTTGTCCGGACCTCACCTTCGCACCAAGCACAGAAACATCCCCTGAGGCTGGTGGTGCGGACCTTGAACCTGGGTTGGACGGGAAGGCAAAAGAGAGCACAGAGAAGCAGTCCACCCAAAAGAAAGTTGTGTCTCAGCCAACCCAACAGTCAAGCATCTTGGCATGGGCGAAGCCGGTTCGTGTGAACTCTCTCACACAGACACAGCCTTCCCAGTCCTCCCAGTCCTCCGAAAAGAAGCGCGCAGCGTCCCCGACCACCCAGACTCCCAACAAACACCGCAGGCTCTGCAAAGGGTGTAGGAAGCCTGGGCACAACATGCAGACTTGCCCCAGCAAGCCCAAGAACTTGAAGAAGAAGTAAGTTGGGGCGTGCTGGTTGTGGCTTGTCTTTTTCACATCTTTTTTTTAAGCATCAACGCACCAACCAACCACCGACAGTGAAGCTGACAGCTCTGATGAACTGTGTATGCTTTCACTAACTCAACAAGAATGTCAACCAGGGGGGGGGGGGGGGCAATACAAATCAAAACGGTACGAAACCAAATGAGGGGCGAGTGGTAGGACGAGAACAGAGCGGATACTCGACCGGAAGGCAGAAGAAGTGAGAGACGGACGACAGCAGTGGCCAGCGCGCCCCTGGTGGACCAAACAGCCCCGCAGAGCCCCTGCAAACAGCGTTTTTAGGAAAAGTTGAATAGACGTACTTAGTACGTCTATTCGCTCGCAAACTATTTATTAATTTTCTGGCGAGGTCGATTTAGGCCCGCGCGTTCGCCGAATAGTAGTACTAAGTACGTTTATTTGACCCCCCCCTGTAATATTATGCGTTATATTTAATATTATGCGTCATATTTAATATTATGCGCTATTTAATATTACGCGTTATTTAACATTATACAGGGGGGGGGGGTTTACGTTTTTAGGGGGGCTTATGACCCCCCCTAGGGGGGGGGGAATGATGTAGGGGGAGGTTCACACCAAAACAAACCCGGGACGAACAATCCCACCCCACCCCACACACACACCCCTCTCCCCCCCCCCCCCTTTTCTGAACTGAACGTTTTTTTAACCCTTCGCCCTGCCCGAGGCGAAGAGAGAGAGATCCGGGGAAACCGGCGGCGAGGGGATCGCCGATAAAAAAAAGCAGGCCAGACAGAGAGAGGGGGGGGGGGGGAGGGGAGGCAGAGACAGAGAGGGCTAAACCCTCCCCCCCCTCCCGCCCCCCTGTTATTTTTTCCACCACACCCCCCTCCACGACCACCACCCCCCACCCTGAGCGTTGGAGACGTTTTTCAGGCGCTGTAAGGCTGAAAGGGGAGGTGCCCGCCCCACCCCACCCCACACACCCCCGCGGGGAGGCAGGGGGGGAGGGGAGGGAGGAGGCGGGCGGCAAGGACCACCCAACCCACAGCCTCACTTGTTGTACTTCTCCACCGCAGAGCGGAGCTCGTCGATCACCTGCTTCGGGTTCTCAGACTTGAAGACGGAGGATCCGGCGACAATCTCGTTTGCGCCTGCCAGGGCTGCGTCGTTCACAGTGCTGGGGCCAAGACCCCCGTCAACCTGGATGGACAGTGCCGGGTGGGAGCGGCGGACCGCCTGCACCTTGCCGAGCTGGTCAGTCATGAAGGACTGCCCGCCGAACCCTGGCCGCACCGTCATCACAAGCAGCATGTCGATGCTGTCGAGGTAGGGCTTCACAGCGTCAATCGGTGTGTCGGGCGAAATCGCCAGACCCACCTCCATGCCAGCCTCGCGCACAGCCTTGATGGTGTCCGCCGTGCCCTGCCCCGCCGCCTCCACGTGGAAGGTGTACCTGTTGGCCACACCCTTCAGGTGCTCGATCCACACCATCGGGTGGGACACCATCAGGTGGCAGTCGAGGTAGGCCTCCGGGAGGTTCTTCCGCAGCGACTGCACCACAGGCGGCCCCCACGAGAGGTTCGGGACGAAGTGCCCGTCCATGATGTCGAGGTGGAGGACATCCGCGCCGGCCGCCAGCACCTTCTTGCTCTCGGCGGACAGGTTGGACAGGTCGCTCGCCAGCAGGCTCGGCCCGATCCTTGTCTTCGGCATATTCGGATCGGTGCTTCTTTGTGTCGTGCCTTCATGGGTGGTTTGAAATGACTTTACCCGCGAGCAGGCTGGGTGAGAGAGAGAGAGGGGTTGGAGGGCTGCACGAAGAAAGACAGTGCAACAACCATGCAGGAGGCTCCTTGGATCTTCCCCTCGGCTTTCTTGTCGTGGAAGAGGAAAAGTGAGTTGCAGAGAGAGAGAGGGGGGGGGGGGAAGGGTGAGGGGGATTAGGGGTTCCAGCGACCAGCCATGCAAGAGGGCTCCCGTGGGGCCTCTTTCGCCACACCAAGGCACAATAAGGGATCGCCCCCCAACCCTCCCCTGCTGCAGGGGCAGGGGGGGAAGTGAAATAGAAGTAGAAGGGACCACAAGAATGATCCCCCTTCACTCGGGGGGGGGGGGGCAGAGGGGGGGTGGGGGGGGGGGGGGGGGGGGGGGGGGGGGGGTGGGGAAGGGGCACCGGCAAGCACCCCGCCCCCCGCCTCCTCCTTCCCCACCCTACGGCGCTTGAGGCACTCAACGAGGCTAGGGTGAAAAAAACACAAAAAAGACACACCCGTGTAAATGAAACCCCCCGTGGGGAAACCCCCCCCCCCCGCTCAGAAATGCATGAATAGTGAGAAACAGCGAATGACCCCCCGGGGTAGCGGGGGGGGATGCAGCTCCGCTGCACCCCCCCCCCCACCCTCCCCCGTTGATGGCGGGGCCCGTGAGAGAGAGGGAGTGTGTGGGTGGGTGTGCACGGGGTGAACTGCTGTCCCCTCCCACCCCTTACCACCACCACTCTCCCCCGCCACAGCCACAGCCCACAGCCACAGCCACTCTCAACCCCGCTGCTGGATCACCTTCCCCCAGGAAGGCGAGAAGAGCGGTGTCCGGGATTGCAGGGGCACACCCCTTGCCGCTGCCGCGGTGCTGTCGTGGAGGGCCCAGAGCAGCCGCATGGCTTCGGAACCATCAGCCCCTCGCGGCACGCCTGCCCCGCCTCCAGCCGCGTCAGGAGGCACTGCCGCATGCGATGCGCGGCGGGTTGTGAAGTACGCATTAACGGTTGTCCTCCGCCGCTCCCTCTTGTCCTTCCGATGCGCCGCGACAATCTCCTTCGCAGTCGTGGCCGAACCCGCCACCATCGAGACCGTCACACGCCGCAGCATCGCTGCGCAGAACGAATCACGCCCGCCGCCAACATTCCCACCCCACACAGATGACACCCCCCCTTCCACCTCCGGAGGGGGCCACACCTGCGTGTCACACCAGGATGCCCTCTGCCCTGCCCCACCCAGGGCTAGGCTCGAGGCACGCGGGGCACCCCCGCCGCAGCCAACCCCGCCCTCCACAGCGCGTATCCTGCGGTAGGTGTCGTCGACATCGCTTGCGGCCTGCCGGTCCACGCTGCGCATCGCTCCGCCCGCAGCCTCGCCGCCGCGCCGCGGGGAGGAGGGGGCGGGCTCCCCCCCCTCCTCCTCTTCCTCCACCCCCTCCTGGCCCTGAGCCCCCGCCGCCCAGACCCCACCCGCCGTGCCACGCCTGGGGCTGGCGGGGGGCGATGTGGTGGGGGCAGCGGCAGCGGCAGGGCAGTCCCCAGCTCGCTCCCAGCGGCGCCCGCGCCGCTCCGCCCGCCGCGACACGGCGTGCTTCACGGCGTGGAGGCGCTGCCGGCTGAGGCTCAGGTTCCCCCAGGCGGGGTGTGTGGCGGATGCATCCTCCACACCCACGCCGTGGGTGCCGCTGCCGGCGTCGCTGCTGCCATCGCTGCCGCCTTCGGCGGGCCCCTTGGCTGGCAGCTCGCCTGACGCCTTCTGGCAGGCAGCCTCAAACTCCTGGAGATCGCGGAGAAAGGCGGTGTCATGCTCCCTGGGCTTGAGGACCCCGAGCGAGACGAGGAGCTTGCGGTTTGCCTCGTGCTTCTCCAGGCTGTAGTCGTAGCAGTGGCTGTTCACCTTGCTCTGTGCGATGGCGGTGGAGAAGCTCCGCGCCTTCACGGCGTCGGGGATGTGGGCGAACCGCTTCGCCTCCTTCGCGGAGAGGGAGGGGTGTGACGCCGCAGACGCGACGGCCTCCTCCCGCTCCCGCTCCCGCGCTGCGGCGTCGCTGCGGGGGCTTTCCTGCGGGGGGTCCGACTCCGCTTCGAACACCACGCGCCTCCGTGCAGCAGCTGCGATGGTTTTGGCAATTCTTTTGGCGAGCATGCCGCCGCCGGAGGCGGCGGCGCCCCCCTCCGCTATGCCAGCAGCAGGCCCCGCAGCGGGGGACGCGCCGCCGGCGTTGCTGGCGAAGGCCATCTGCGGCATGGTGACGAAGGCCTCCGTCACCAACACATCCTGCGGCTTCACCGCAGCCCCCACCTTGCGCTGCATCGCAGCCGCGTAGTAATCCACAGGGTTGGTGGTCCACACAACCCTCTCGTTCTCCACCAGGACCTTGGGGCCGTCGGGCGAGATGTCCTCCGCCTTTGCTGCGTACTTCACCCTCGCAACGTTTCTCCGGAGCATCTTCGGGGGAACCTTCTCCCCATTTGGCGCGGTGCCCGCTTTTCCGAGGGTGACCAACACACGCTCGATGCGGTAGGAGTCACGGAGGTTCATATACCGAATGGAGAGCGCCCCGAAGTTGACGCTCTGCGGTGAAAACCCTATGGCTGGAGGTGCCGGAGGGGCAGCTGAAGTCCAGGTGTCTTGGAATGCGCGCTTCAGCTCCGCCTTCGAGCTGTCCTCCGCCTCGTCTGTGAAGAAGAGCCAGTCGCCCTGCTCCTGGCGGAGCTGGACGCGGTGCTGTGCGTCTTCATTCAGCCAGGCTGTTGTCTGTCTTTCGAAGACCCGACGCCGCTCCATGTAGAGTAGAGCCACGCACTCCATCATCAGGCAGAGGTCGAGGCCACAGGCGGACTGCCTCCAGGCAGACAGCACACACTCCAACCTGATGTTGCGCCGCGAGCGGTATCTCCGCCACGCCCTGTTGAGCACCTTCGCGCTGTGCCATATCTGGTTGACGTGGAGCTTGAGCCGCATCCCGGATACGGCGTAGGTCTGCAGCGCCTGCCTGACCAGGTCCACCTTCTCCTGGAAGTCCGGCACGTCCGCATCGGGGTACCGCACGTCGTAGGCTATGCAGAACTTCTGGAACAGCTCGCCTTTGAAGAGGAGGGTGGGGGGGAACAGTGAGTTGATGGTGTTCGCCTCGCACGTCTCCTTGGAGGCCATTGCGCTCCGTGTCGTAGCCGCAGCCGGTGGGGGGGCGCGGGGCGGCGATGCATGCCCTGCTCTGGGTCGGGGTGGGGTGGAAAGGCGGGGGTGTGAAGGAGAAAAGTAAGAAGAAAAAGAAGAGAAGGTCTCGCTGTGAAATGCTCTCATGCGGTGGTGGCGGCACACGATTCGGGCGCACTCACTCGGTTCTGCGTGTGTTGCACGCAGGGGCGAGTGGGATGGGGTGCCAGGAAGCGGTAGGGAGGTAGGAGGGGGGTTTGTGGCGGTATGGGTGGCAGTGTAGTGTGGAGTGCGTGGCGAGGGAAGGGAAACAGATCTGAGGGGGGGAGGGGAGGGGGAGGGAGGGTGGTGGCACCGGCCGTGCAGCGGCTGTGCTTCGCTTCTGCCCCAACCCCCGTGTGAGACGGTTGCGCACTTCGTTCTCACCTTTGTTGGGGGGGGGGGGGGGCAACGATGGTGGAATCCCAGCCGGTGAACCTTGGCGCACCTGCGGTCACAAGGTTCGGTTGGGCCCGAAGTAGCAAAAAAAGCCCACAAAAAAAAGAACAAGGGTCACCACTGGGGGAGGGTGCACAGACTACCAGGACCAGCAAAATCACACACAGAGCGGAAGCAGAGCAGACAGTGTGTCTGTTGGGCCCTACTGTGTGTGCTTGGTGTGTCTGTTTGGCGCCGTGTGGCGGTTGCACCGTATCCTCCCTCGGACACCAGATCTGCGGACAAGAGAGAAGACAACGAAGAAGCGAAGATGGTCAAGGGACCTAAGCAAGGGGGGGCACCCACACGCCACCCGCCGCAGCGGTGTTCTTTGTTTCCTTGCAGGTGCGGGAGGTGTGGCGTGTGTGTACGCAACCCGTCTGTTCAGATGCACACAGGCTCCAAGTTCATTACACACAGGATGACATACACTGTGCGTGCCGTGTGTGCGTGTGCGGGACTTCAATGAGTTCCCTATTTTTCCTGATATACCGTATACGTAAATATTATGGAACGTAAATATTATGGAACGGGCCCATTTTTGCCCGGTCCGTTCCATAATATTTACGTTCCAAAATATTTACAGGGCCAGTTGGGGACTCGGTGGTGAGGATGGTTTGCCTCAGGAATCGCACGAAAAGTGCACGAGTAGGTCCCGTCAGGGACTCTGTATGCCGTCCGATCACCTGGTCCAAGTCCCCGAGTCGCAGAAAGCCCTGTAAATATTATGGAACGAAAAAAATCTGGAACGCCAACCCACCAGCGTTCCATAATATTTACGTTCCATAATAATTACGTTCCATAATATTTACGTTCCAAAATATTTACGTATACGGTAAATGAAAGGCGCGGCGGCGTGGCGTCCAGCTGAAGGATAGAATAACACAGGGACACACACGAGCACACGCAGAGGGGCCTGGCAAAAGGGGCAGGGAGCCAGACACCCTCGGAACCTTGCAGGGAGACATGTGTCGAGTCTGGCGAGGAGGGAGGCAGGCGACTGTGAACCAATAGGTCAGGAGGGGATGAAGGGCTACTGATGCTGTGTGTAGCCTGTCTGCTGCTCCTGCAGCATCACCGTGTTGCTCTTCTTGTTCATCGCCGATGCAGCAGCAGCACCGGGTGCAGCAACAGCAGCCCACGATGCAGGCCACAATGATCAGCACCACCAGCACAGCCACAACGATGATGATGATGATGAAGGTCGTCAGCCCACCCTCGACAGCCCTCTCCAGGGATCCCTCGCACTGCGCCTCGCTGCCGTCCCACTTGCAGTCGTATGGGCACGGACCCGACATGGCCACATCACATGCTAACTCCGTCTGGAAGTTCGAGTACGGACCCGAGCACGACGCCTTGGTGCACTTCCCGTTGTCCATCCCGCACACCACGCAGTCGCCCTTGTTGAGCCTCTCGCACCTGTCCTTTGTATTGAATAACGGGCACGTGGAATTGGCATCATCCCGGCACTTGCAATCGCTGCAGAAATCAGGGTCCTCGTAGCACCTCGTGGAACTCGGGGTCCTGTTGGAGTCCCAGTTGCACAACGCACACGTGTTGGTCATGGCAGCCATGCATTGGATCCTGTTCGTGAAGGAAGAGCAGGGCACATCACATGACTCACCCGACACAACCGACAGGAAGCACACGGCAAGGAGCGCCTTCATTGTTGCGGGGATCTTGTGTATGATGCGAAACTCGAGCTGCAGGGCGTGTGGTGGCGCGTGCTGTGCCTGGCTGCGCGACAAATCAGATGCAACAACAGATGAGGTGCGGAGGAGGGGAGTGGGGGGGTGTGGCTGTCCGCAGTAGCACTGCCGATACGCACGGAGGCCACCTCACAGGAGGAAAACGACTCCTGCTGGAGCAGCCGTCAGGTTTTTCCGATGACGCTATACGCCGCATCGTGCAATAAAATATGCGAAGTATAAACCCGGCAGTGCGGGTAGGGGGTGTGGGGGGATGCAGGCTCCTTTGACTTTTGGTGCGAGCGACAAAGCTGAAGCACAGCTGACCCCCCGCTGCCCTGGAGCGATTGGGCATATCGGAGAATCAAGCTGGCGCCACAAGCTGGCGCACGGGATACACAGAGGGGGCGGTGGCGGTGGCTGCAGGGCGTCCAAAACATTCGGCATTTCAGGTGACTTCTGGAAACACAACACACACAGTTGTGGGGTCACTGAAAGGATGCCTTCCGCAAGAAAGCGGAGAAGCGCCCCTCCGGAAAACACACACGCGTGTATATTTTTATGTTGGGGTAGTGTCGAGCGCACCGAGCACATAACACACTCGGAACCCCCTCAGAGTCAAAAATGCGTAGCAACCGTGCTTCCTTCTTCCTTAATGATGCGTTGACGCTTCCACCATCCTAGAGCGTGCTGCTTTCGTCGGAAGCGCTCCTACACTTTTACGCATCATAAATGTGCTCAAAAAATACCATGTATGGTTCAGACACTCGCGGGAGTTGATGCTAATTGCAGCTGGTGACTATACCAGGAGGAAGGGGGTGGTGGGGATGGAGGGAGGGCGTTTTCCCACCCCCAAACACCCAGAACTGAATGACATAAAAACCAAAGGAACGAGCAAAGTCGGGGGAGGGGGGAGGGGGGCGGGGTTCGGCAACGCCGTCACAACCCACCAGCAGCTTGATGCGCAAGATAGGCGGGGGGGGCAGCGACGTGCATGGTGTGGCCAGAAAGAAAACTTTTTTGTCAGTTTTGGTGTTGCCAACTCAGGAAACTTTTCACCGTGCGGATAATTGCGAACACTTCACACGCCCCGGCAGGCTGTGGGGGGGGGGGGGGGGGTAGGGGGGGTCAAATGGGGGTGACAAACACGATTTTTCAAAAAACCGGCGCAGAGGCCCCAAAGCCCCCGTAAACCCTCCAAACCCCCCCAGATCGGTCCGGAAACCCATCGAACCCCACTTTTCCACCATTCCGGGCACCTCAGGTGCCCGAATTGGGGTACCTAAATTTTGTGCCACCGTTTGGTACCGTACAGTGCCACTGTGTGGGAGGTTGGAAAAGAAAATGCCCCAACACACCACATCTGAGGGTTGCAATGCATGTTGCTTGCCAACCACGTCATCCGGTGGGTGTCAGGCGCTATGTAGGTGGCATTAGCCAGGTCTTCGATGTGTTCTGGCTTGTATATATACCTCCCTGCCTGCGGCACAGGCACTGCCTTTGTCCCCCACACCAGCCACAGAGAGCGTATTGTACTCGGTCCACGGTTGCTGATTCATTGTGATGCGTTGTATCCTCGAGTGAACGTCACACACTAGTGGCACCACCACCCGCCATCCGAGAGCTGTATTGACTTTGCGCGCTTCCGTTGTATTCACCTCGCCACGCATATTGCACCGTTCAGTACCAGTGCTCTTGGGCCAGGCAAAGTAGACCGCAGCAACTACCAATTCTGGCACAATGGGTACCACGACAGCGCACTTCATGTGTTCCCGGAATGTACAGCTCGTGTTGCAACAGTCGTTGTCAACACATCCCGGTTGTGGAGCACTGCTGCACAGGAATCACACGACCATCTGGACTGTTCCGTACCTACAGGCAGCCTCCCGGTGCATGGTGGCAGGGAGGTATATATACAAGCCAGAACACATCGAAGACCTGGCTAATGCCACCTACATAGCGCCTGACACCCACCGGATGACGTGGTTGGCAAGCAACATGCATTGCAACCCTCAGATGTGGTGTGTTGGGGCATTTTCTTTTCCAACCTCCCACACAGTGGCACTGTACGGTACCAAACGGTGGCACAAAATTTAGGTACCCCAATTCGGGCACCTGAGGTGCCCGGAATGGTGGAAAAGTGGGGTTCGATGGGTTTCCGGACCGATCTGGGGGGGTTTGGAGGGTTTACGGGGGCTTTGGGGCCTCTGGGCCGGTTTTTTGAAAAATCGTGTTTGTCCACGTAAAAGGGTGGCATTTGACCCCCCCTAGGCATACAGTGCAAACGATAATTATTATCGTACCTGGGACCCCCCGTGTTTAAGTCCCCCCCTGGAGGCGATTTTCGGCCGGGGGGGACTTAAACACGGGGGGGGCGGACCTAAACACAGGGGGGGCTTAAACACGGGGGTGGCACAGTGGAGACCAAGAAGACCTCTTCCTCTGCTGTCGTAGGGGGGTAATTCCAGTTCGGATGGACTTTTGGCACCCCACTTTTCGACTCAGACAGCACCTGGAGGGCCTAGGGGCCACCTGATGACCCTCCAGACCAGCCCACCCCCGTGTTTAGGTCCCCCTGTGTTTAAGTCCCCCCCCTGCCAGACCCCCAGGGGGGGACTTAAACACGGGGGTAAGGGGGGGGGACTTATACACGGGGGGTCCCAGGTACTCCCATTATCGTATATTATCGTATACGATAATATACGATAATGGTGCGATAATTTTTTGAGATTTTCGGAAAACCAGAAATCAGCCCAGAACACATTGAAAAAGTGGTAAAAGTGGAGCCGGAAGCTGCCATTTTTGCTTCTTTGAATTATTGGTGACGGGGGGCTTCACTCAGAAGTGTAGAATGTCCCTCACAAATGGGTGGCAGAGACACAACACACATAGTGCCATGACATGCACATCACTATGTCTGTCTGAAGAAGTTTCAGGCACAGTGGGGCGGAGAGGACTATGGGGATTGGGCAGTGGCCGTTTCACATGCCCTTCCCCTCGTGACGTACACCCTGTCGCCACCCCACTTCATGGAAAACATGACTACGCAGCAACAGGGTCATACTTGCGGCGGTATGCAACCACCAGTACAGCCTGTTGCGGGTTCGCAAAGCCGACTGGTACGCTGCCTTGCCGTCGGGACCCAGATACTGAGGACACCCCTGTGAGAACACTGAGGGAAGACGTTGGGCTAGCCTAGTTGAAGCAGGTGTCGGGGTGACCGAGACAGAGCACCCTGCCCAGAACATGAACAAGAAAGACTGTTCGACTGATGGGGAAGAACCTGATAGGCAGGTGTGGTCTTCGGTGCAATGTTTGGAGAGATCAGGAGATTTCTCTTCAAGGCTACCACTTATGTTGGACTTGGCCTTCGCTCCCGTGAGCAGTGAAAAAGTGAGGAACACCGTTCTTCCCCTCTGACTGACGACCAGTGATGACATAGCGAAGGACCTTGAATGGGGTTTGAACCCGAGAGAGGCAATACTCAACCAAAGGTATTCTTCAGGACCTGGCACGGAACGGGCGATACGAACGCTCCCACCGTGCGCACGGACCTGTCTGCAACTCTACAAGGAACCACGGGGTGGCGCGCGCACATCACCTCGGAGGCCTCAAGGAGCCTGCCTGACCTGCACGACTCCGCTGCGCTACAAGGCGGAGCTCGGGCGCCATCCTCACCGACAGCAAGGCAAGGGGTGATGATCATCTGGAGACACCTGAGCCCATGCAGGATCGGAGAGACGCAATCCACCTGAGGGAGACCACCATCCACCTCCTTCGGACAGACCACACAGCCTTGTCGATGACCACAGCAGCCCGGACACAGACCAGTACGCGTACCCTGCCTGCAGCACCGGACCCCACAGGCTCATCTTACCCTTCCTGGGGCTGGGAGAATGGTAGTGATCTCTATTTTGTGGCTGATTGTGGCCCTTGGCGGGGTTTGGTGGCGTTTGGCGGTGGTAAACTGGAGATTTCGGTGATTGGTTTCGGGCAAAATCAGGTGGGTATCGCATACGATAATGGGATTATCGTATGTTATCGCATACGATAATAATTATCGTATCTGGTCGTATACGATAATCCATTATCGCATCATACGATAATGGAGTATCGTATGCGATAATGAATTATCGTATGCGACAATTTTCCGAAAATTATCGTATCTGGTATATATGCGATAATAATTATCGTTTGCACTGTATGCCTGGGGGGGGGGGTGTCCAGCATTCGAAAAGCTCATCAACTACTGGTGACCCCCGTTTTGGCTTGTGATGTACCCGGCTGCAATAATTAAAATTTTTGAGACCTTCGTCTTTCTGCGCAGCAACATAGAATGACCAAAATCGAATCGTGCAAGTGAGAGGTCACCTGCACCTGCACCTGCACCCCCCCCTGCAGAACCAAATAAAAGATAGGGCTGTTGTGTGTGCACCGAATCCGGGCGAAAAACAAAAACAACACCGCAGCCTGATCGGGTTGCAGTGGTTGCCCGAGGTGGCAGACGTTGGAGCGGAGGAGTTGAGCGATCTCCGGCCGCACCTGTCTGAGGCGCACCCCAGGCGATTACCTCAGTGAATGATTCGATCGGACGCGGGGGGGAACAAAACGCACAGTCGGTGGCACTCAGAACATGATTTTTCACTGCCAGCATTCTCCCTCACTTGGTTTGATCCCTGCGGTGACGCTTCCACACACACCCCCCTGCCCCCCTCGCCTGTGCGAAGGTGAGAGATGCGGATCACCGCCGAATGAGAGGTTCCCTGACAAGCGACACCTTCCTCCCACAACTGGGCGTGCGTCTAGCAAAGAATAATGAGAGCGCAAGAAACGAAACGTGGTTTTTGGGCCTCCTTCCGACTTGCCCTGGTAACTGGTGTTTTATTGACTTCGTTCCAGCCAAGCGCTTGGAAAGGATGAGGTGGGAAGGCTCTGAAGAGGGCAGAAATCAACGCTTTCTTCAGAGGCGCATCCCTCTTCAGGCACAGGGGGGAACATGGTGATTCGCCCTGGTCCCAAAGGCGGCAGAGATGCAAAGACGGAGAGGAGTGGCTGCATGCGGCTTTACACCTCTGCAGGTTCATTGCTCTGCGCCGGTTCGTCGGCCTGCGCCTTCTGCCCAGGCGCCTTCTGCTGAGCGCTCTGACGGGGCGCAGGGGTGATCATGCATGTGAAGTACACCAGCGCCACAACCATGGACAGGCCGCCGACAAGCCCGACCACGAGACCTGCAATCTCAGCGCTGTTCAGCTCTACCTCTTCCTCCTCCTCCTCCTCCTCTTCCTTCTCAGGCGCAGTGGTCTGTGGGGCAACGCAGGTGTACGCGTTGTCAGCCTTGGCGAGGGTGTACCCAGGAACACACTGAGTGGGCTGGCACCTGTCATGGAGGTCGACGAAGGCGCGCGTGGCGTTGCCGGATTGGCACACTGTGCGTGTGGTCAACGTCGCCTCGGAGGATTTGCCCAGCGCCAAGAGGCCCGCGTCGGACGAGGCGGCAATTGCGTTGGTCACATCTGTAGAGAGGGTTTTGTTGCCAGACGCGTAGTTTGCCAGCTTGGTAAGGTCGGCTTCGACAGTCCCGCTCGCCGACACAGATCCGCACACGAAGAACAGCTCGTCCACCTGGCCAAGGAGGTTCAGCATGATGCCCTTCAGCTGCGACACAGTGGCAGGGTTGAAGGCAATGCACACCGCCTCGGGGAACCACAGGGTCAGCTGCATGCGCGCCGTGGCGAGGGTGTTGGGCACGCACACAGGGATCTCCGGCGAGAGGTGGGTGTAGAGGGGGCCGCATTCGCAGTAGTTTGCCTGCACGTCGCGCGTGACGCAGGTTGACGAGCTGTCCTTCCACTGCTGGCAGTCGGCATCCACCGTGCACGCGTCGGCATGCACAGACGTGGCCTTCACAGCGACAGAGGTATTCTTCGAGGGGTAAGTCGGCTCCACACACGCCGAGCCCGCACACACGGTCTTCGCAGCGTCCCACGAGCAGTCCCCGTCCACCAGGCAGCTCGCCTCTTCCGTGGGCATGGGCATGCAGTCAAACCCTGTGGAGTTCACCCCACCGGGGCGCTGCACCAGCACGAAGCTTGTGTTGCACCGCGTCGGCTGGCAGTACGTCCCGCTGCGCAGCTCCACTGAGAAGGCCTCCACCGCACCTTCCGCAGTGCACGCCGCAGGCTGCCCCGTTGCTGCAGGTGCAGGTGTTGGCGCCACGGCAGATGCGAGCGGCGCGGGCAGCACCGATGCCGCCGCCCACGCCGACACCGACACCTGGCTGCCGAGGGGCACCCACAGCAGTGGGGTGGACGTGACTGCCGCTGTGATGCCCTGAGCGGCGCCAGGCAGGGAAGAGAGGTTCGCAACCTTCACATCCAGCGTCGCCACGAAGATCAGCTTCTCGCAGGAGTACGACATGCCGGTCACCCTGCCCTGCGTCACAGCCTCCAGCGCCGAGACCACGCCCTGGCGCACCACCACGCTGAGGCTGCCGGTCGCCTTGCATGCCCCGTCAGTGAAGGACACAGCAGCCGCCACCTTGCGCGTCTCCGCGTAGCAGCCGTACCACTTCCACTCGCCGTGGACGTTGATCGGTCCGTACCCTTCAGAGCAGACACAGGCGTTGGTCACAGGGCTGCAGAAAGCCAGGCTGTCGCCCGCATCCCTGCAAGCCTCGTTGGTCTGGCACCACGCTGTGGTTGTCTCTCTGTCTGCCGGCACTGCCTGGGCAATGCACACCAGTGCGGCAAGGGCAGCGGCACGCAACATCCTAGAGGGAGGGTAGGGTGGGGGTGGGGTTATCTGATAGAGAGCTGCGCAGGATGTGGCGGTGTGATGAGGAGGTGGGGTGGATGCTAGAGATGCGCGCAACCACAGCAAATGATGAACGCAAACGCAAGGACAGCGGAAGGGCCTGCCTGGGGGAGGGGAGGGGGGAGGGGGGGCGGCCTTGTGTGGATCGGGTACTTTCGTAGAGAGGGAGAAAAGCGTGGTGTATCCTGAAGGCAGGGCAGTCAGCCCGCACACGGCAGCCCGAAACGACGAGGCGGGGAATAGATATCCGATGGATGCGGATGCAGGGGTGTGGAAGTGGAAGTGGAAAGGAATATATTTCATGGTTTGGAGGAGTTTCACCTCCTGTTCTTGTGCTTCAAGCGGTGTGCCTGTGTGCATGTTTTGCTTGGGTTGTTTTCGGACACCGGTTTTCTGCAGTGTGGTTGGCTGCTGGGGTTGGCTGAGACAGACGTGTCCCGTTCTCATCTCTTCTGTGCAGCCGTCCTGCTGTCTATAGAACTGCGGCGCACACCCTCCTGGCCTGCCGTGCGAAGTGCGGCGGCAGGCCCAGGGCACACGCCGCAGAGGGACGGGCCGATCACATCAGGTGCAAGAACACGCCAGCCCCAGCGGTCTTCAAAAATTGTGTGTTCGTGCCGTGGGGTGCATTTCGCACACAGGCATAAAGTGAAGAACCTCGCACGCATCGCGATGCGCACGGAAAAGGCTGCCAATGGAACGAAACACGTCTTGTGTTGTGTGTGGAAGACAAGAGGACAAGACGCGAAAAAGCAAAGAGGGAGACTCCGTTCCCCAAGCAAGGGGTCGGGGTTGTGCGCAAGCGCCGCACCGCCACAGCGGCACACCAGGAAGGGAAGGGGTGTGCACCACAGCCGCCACGCATGATACACGGGCCGTTTGGGGCTGAGTGAGCCTGCACACGGTTGCATGGTGCCAAGCGAGTGGCGCTGTGGTTGCGATCGTTGATATGGGCTGATGGGGGGTCATGAGTCATACAAATGCAAAGAAAAGACCAGGCATGCGGCACACGGCACACATACAGGTTGAAGTATAATACGCGGCGCACAGCAGCGCCCTGCAGGGACAGGCCTAGAACGGCCCGGCACCACCCTCACCGCCCTCGCCACCCTCTGGCAGCGGGGGGGTGGGGGGCACGCCACCCTCGCCACCCTCACCGCCCTCGCCACCTTCGCCACCTTCGCCGCCGGTGCCAGGCTCTCCGCCGTTCCCGCCCTCCGGCAGCGGCACACCACCCTCACCACCCTCACCGCCCTCTGGCAGCGGCACGCCACCCTCGCCACCCTCCGGCAGCGGCACGCCACCCTCACCACCCTCACCGCCCTCTGGCAGCGGCACGCCGCCCTCACCACCCTCACCACCCTCTGGCAGCGGGGGGGTGGGGGGCACCGGCTGCCCGGTGGTGACGCACTCCCCGCACGCAACACCCACACCGCCCTCGCCCTCACCCGCACCCTCAGGCGCAGCAGGGCACCAGTTGGACACACACAGCCCGCCCTCGCCGCTGGCAGCCGCATCCCACACGCACTCGTCCTGCTGTGCGCACTCGCTGTCGGACAGCGCGCCACAGTCCGCAGCCCCACGCCGCACAAACACCGCCACGTTCGTCAGCGGCTGGTCCAGCGGCGGGGTCTCCAGCACCGTCCCGGCAGGCACCACCTTCTGGAACGCCACCATCGCGAACTCGTTCCCCAGCATGAAGGTCTTGAAGGTGGGGGCGCAGTCCCCGGCGCTCCACCCCGCCTCGGGCAGCAGTGTCGGCAGGCCCCCGTTCGTCGCCGACGAGCACGGGGGGCAGTGGTACGTCGCAATCACCACCTCGCACGGCGCGTCCGTGCAGCTCTCGGGGCACTCCACGCGCAGCGTGCTGCCTGCAGGGATCGCCGCATCGTCCACGGGGAAGTACACCTTCGTCTCCGCCGTGCGCAGCTCGCCGGGGATGTTCGTCAGCGACGTCTCCTCCCCCTCGCCCCCTGCGCTGGGCCACGCGGGCATCCCCTCCGTCACGGGCTCCCCCTCGCCCCAGTCGACGGCCCCACCCTCGCCAGCCTCACCGCCCTCCCCGCCCTCGGGCTCCACCACAGCAACGTCGACCGTCTCCTCCACACACTCCGGCGCCGGCGTGGCACCGGGGGCCAGCGTGGCAGTGCCCTGCGGCGCGGGAGTCGTTGCACCGCCAGGGGCAGCGGTGGCAGGACCCGTCGTCACACCCGGTGCCACGGTCGAAGAGCCCTGCGGCGCACCCGTTGCTGACGGGCCCTCAGGAGGCGTCGCCGTCTCACCCGCACCCGGTGCCATCGTAGCGCGGCCCTGCGGCACAGGGGTCGTCGCCGTCCCGGGTGCTGCAGTCGAAGGCATCGGTGTCGCACCCGCACCCGGTGCCAGCGTGGCAGAGCTACGCGGTGTGGGGGTCGCACCCGCACCCGGTGCCATCGTAGCGCTGCCCTGCGGCACAGGGGTCGTCGCCGTCCCGGGTGCTGCAGTCGAAGGCGTCGGCGTCGCACCCGCACCCGGTGCCAGTGTCGCACTGCCCTGCGGCACAGGCGTGGCTGACGGGCCCTCAGGAGGCGTCGCCGTCTCACCCGCACCCGGTGCCAGCGTGGCACGGCCCTGCGGCACAGGCGTCGCCACCGTGCCGGGGGCAGAGGTCGAAGGCGCCTGCGGCGTGGGGGTCGCACCCGCACCCGGCGACAGTGTGGAGCGGCCCTGCGGCGCACCCGTCTCGACCGTGCCGGTGCCGGGGGCCGCCGTGGGGGTTGCGGCAGGCGCCGCCGTGTCAGGGGCACTGGTCATCGGGACGTCAGTGGGGGCGGGCGCCAGAGTGGGCATCGGCGTCGGTGCGGGCGTGCTCTCGCGGCACACCTTCACGTGCATCGCGAAGTACAGGCACGACGGGACGGACCCGCTGAAGCGGAACTTGTGCAGCCCGTCGCGCGAGGTCTTGTACGGGAAGTGTGCCGGGACCGCGCTGAACCGCCCGTAGCGGCGCTGCGGCAGCTTCGTCCGCCCGATCCACATCGACGCCTCCTCCACCGCCCACCCGTCCACCAGGTCGATCGTCACCTCCACCCCCGACCCCTCCACCTCGAGCTCCACCTCACCCGCTGTGAAGCCGCCGTGCGCCCCGGTGCACTTCTTGGCCCCGCTCACGAGCTCAAACACCTCGCTCCCCTTCGACACAGAGTTGGTCCACCCGATCTGCGACACCCCGCGCGGCCGCTCGCAGTTCCGCATCCCCCGGAAGCACTGTGCCTTCTTCCCCTGCACCCACGCCTCCACGCACTCGTCCTCCGGACCCTCAGGCCCCTCAGTCGCCTCGGGCCCTTCAGGTCCTTCGGGCGACGGCGTCGGCACCCGCGTCCGCTCCCCCGCCTCCTCCCCCTCCACCTCGCACACCTCGACGTGCATCGCAAGGTACAGCGACGACGGTATCGCCCCGTTCCGGAACCGGAACTTGTGCAGCCCCTCGCGCGACGTCTTGTACGGGAACTTCTCGGCCGACGCGCTGTACTCTCCGTACGACTTTGCGGGGAGCTTGTCGCTGCCGATCCACATGGCTGCCTCGTCCAGCCGCCACCCGCGGGTCGTCTCCACCGTCACCTCCATCCCAGCGTCCGACACCTCGACAACAGCCCCGCCGGCCAGCTTCCCGCGGCTTGTCTCGCACTTCTCAGCCCCGGCCCACAGCTCGAGCGACTCCGTCCCCTTGTGGATCCGGTTCGTCCACCCCCACTCCCCGTTCTTCTGGCACCCCTTCATGCTGCTGAAGCACATGGGCAGCTCCCCCTTCACCCATGCCGTGTGGCACTTCTCCTTGTGCTTGTTGTTCGTCTTGTTGTTGTTGTTGTTGTTGTTATTGTTGTTGCCCCCATACTTGTTCTCGCCTTTGCTCTTGCTCTTGTTCTTCCACCGCTTGTAGCTGCCGCCCTTGCTCTTGCTCGTGCTCTTACTCTTGCTTTTGCTCTTGTTCCGGCTCTTACTCTTGCTCTTGCGGTAGCCACTGCCCTCGCTGCTCTTGCCGGAGTGCGTGTCCTTCCCTCCATACTTGCTCTTGTAGTAGCTCCCGCGGCTCGCATGCTTCGACTTGGAATAGTACGCATCCGCGCAGCACGCCATCAACGCCACCAGCAGCAGCGATGTCACAGCCCCACGCATGGCGACCCTTCGAGGCACCGGTCCGGCTTGTGCCAAGTATGCACGTGCGAATGCACCTGGCCGTGGGTGGTGGGTGGTGCGGTCTACACATGGTGGCGCTGCAGTGATGCACGATGCACAAAAGGGAAGTAGGCTATTGGCAGGGCTCACGTCCGATTCAAGTGTCAGGCTTTCAATCTGAGCAGCAGCGGCACAGCGGCATGCTGACATGGCAACTGAGTACGTCCTGGAATCACAATGCAGAACAGACAGACACATACACGATCCCAAGCTATGGTGTCGGCACCATGGCGGTATAGCAGGGAAGTGGAAGGATCGAGACATGGTCTCCTGCTGCTGCCGTCTGTTGGGCACGGCTTGTCGTCGCACAGTGGTGTGCGGTGCAGTGCAGAAGGTTAGGCAGACGCACAGCAGCAGGTCACGCGCAAGGAAAGGAAACTTAAAAGAATGTTGGAAGAGTCGAGCACATCTCACATCTGACTGCCCTCAGAAGGGCGATCGCAAGCATCCAGACAAGGCATGCCCGCATCAAGGGCCTGCAACACAAGGCCATCAGAGTTGCTGTTCAGAGGTGTGGCAACAGAACAGCTGCACCTGCAGCTCACCAGGGATCAAGCAAAGCAAAGCAGACAAACACCCATAAATCAAAATCACACTGCTTCTTCTGTCTTCAACAACTGCTGACCACGTGCAAGGCTTGCACGTGCATCATCGACACCAGCCTACGTACCGACCCACGAGAGAGGGAAGAAATGAACAAATCACAGCAAAAGGGCAGCCGCAGAGGACTGGCTGGACACTGCGGGACGACCGCAGCACGCCTCTGTGCCATAAAAAGCAGCACACAAGGGCAGAGAGGGCACAAATGAAACAGGCAGCAGACAGGCACACGTCGCGTCACTCCTACCATCGTCATTCACAGCCGAAGTCCTCACACGCGTAGCGGTCCTCGTACAGGAAACGCTCGTCTTCCGGGAACTCGTTGCGGAAGAAGCGCTGCCTCTGGGGCGGGCCGCGCTGCGTGAAGGGGAGCGGGTGGCGTGGCGTGCGGCGCAGGATCTTGGTGCTTGCCTCCTCGTCGAGCATCTTCACGTCGGCGTGGTAGCCTGCGCGGTCGGACCGCTCCACAGCCTCGCACAGCTTCTTCGCAATCTCGTGGGGGGTGCGCTGCTTGGCACCGATGTTTGCGAAGAAGCCGTTCCACTTCTTGAAGGCGACGCGGTTGACGACCCCCATCTGCTGGCTGAGGGCTGCGACCATTTCCTTTGTGGGGAAGCCCATGCGTGCGTCGTAGTGCAGCTTTGTGTTGTGGAAGGGGTCGTCGTTGTGGAAGCCCTCGTCGTCGTCTGTGTCTGTGTCTGTGTCGGCGTCTGCATCCTTCTTCTCCTCGTCACGGCGGGGAGGCTTCACAAGCCTGCAGAAGAAGACCTGGAACATGACAAGCTTGCACGAAGTCTCATTCGCGTAGAAGGCCTCGTCGCACATGTGCTCGTCGCGCGTGTTCTCGGGGAGAAGGGTGCCTGCCTGGAAGCGGCGGCTCTTCTTCAAAGACCAGCGGACGTGGCGCGCAAACAGCTCCGTCAGGAACGCGTCCTTCAGGTCGCTCCACCAGAACCGCTTGCTGACGGTCAGCAGCGCCAGCAGCATCCCCAGGTCCGGGCACACCACCTTGTGGCGCTCCTCCGGGTGCCGCACAAACCGCTCGATTGTCGCGTCCACCGTGTCCAGCAGCCCGGGGACGGTGTCGCAGCAGTGCAGCAGCAGGCGGTGGAGGGCGCAGTACCCCTGCAGCGCCTTCACAGACGCAAAGAGCGTCCCCTTCATCACCTCCGTCACCATGTGGTTCATCAGCTGCGGCAGGACGGCGACACACCCCGCGATGGACTGCTCCACCGTGCGCTGGTGCGCCCCGAGGGTGGCCCGGTCCACCTGGATGGGGGCGTCGTACCCGCCCGCAATGTCCACCTCCATGCTGGCGCAGTTCATCGCCACACACGGGATCAGCCCGGCGTACTCCCCGGTCCGCGGGACGGTGAAGGCGGCCCCGAGGCTCGTCCCGTTCAGGTAGTACGTGATGGTCCGGTCGCGCGCGTCGAACAGCGTCCCCACCACGTCCCCGGGTGCGATCCGCGGCCCGTACGCCTCCCGCTCCGCCGCGTGCACCTTGTGCCCTGCCGTGGAGTAGCAGAACCCGTACCGGTCCGTCCCCAGGTTCACGTCCCCGGTCTGTGTGGCCCACCCCACCTTCACCGACCCGAGGGCAGGCACCTTCCCCCCAATCAGCATCTTCCCGACCGGCGAGTAGTCCCCCACCTGCACCTGGAAGTAGTGTGTCCCGGATGCGCAGAAGTGTCCGCCCCTGAGGCCTGCCCACCCTGTGCTGCGGAACATGTGCCTATCACGTGCCTCACCAGCAGCAGCAGCATTACCACTCGGATCACCAGCACCATTCTCCCCATTCACAGGCATACGAACACGCTTCAGTGCACCCTTCCCAGCACCATCAAGGCCGCCACCACACACAGTCCACGCACTGTTCGCAGACCGCACACCCACCGCCAGCTGCCGCACCATCTTCAGCAGCATGGGCATGGCGCGCCCCGCGTGCTCCCGGTCGATGTACAGCGGGATCCAGTGGGTGAACTTCTCCTTCCACACCCCGATCCGCACCCCCTCCTCGTACGCCGTCTTGCTCACCGCGTCGAACTGGCACGAGAACACGGGGCGCCCGTTGGCCGCCTCCCCCGCCAGCACCCCGACCCCCAGCACCTCCTCCTCGGGGCCGGCCCCTGTGGTGAAGCAGCGCAGGTGCTGCGCCTCCCAGTACCGTGCGCTCTCGTACACCCCCGTCCAGCTCGGCCACATGTGTGCCATGTAGCGCCGCTCCCGCATCCGCGGCAGGAAGTCCATCACAACCCCGATGACGGTGTGTGGGAGTGTGAAGATCTTGCTGATTGCCTGCTTCTTCTTCTTCTCCTCCTCCTCCTCCTCCTCACCAGCTGCCAACTCCTCCTGAAGCGCAGCCATCGTCCGTGCCACAGCTTGGCGTGCAGCAGGGTTGTCACCGGCAGCAGTCTGCGCTGTGCGGTGGAACTCCTCAAGCGCAAACGGCGGCGCGTCGTCGCACTCGATCGCACACGGCAGCGGCGGGTTCGGCTTGATCGGGGTGTGGTCGCACACCTTGCACCTGTAGCCCTGGCGCCGCCGGATCCTGCGTGTGCCCCCCGTGTACAGGCTCGTCTGCTCGAAGGTCCCGTCCACCCCCTGCGGGCTGAAGTCGTACTCGTACCCCGTGTCCTCCTTCGGGGACGATGTGCGGACGCTGACCCACAGGGCCCCCAGCGTCCCCCCCTTGCGCATCGCCTTGGCCGACCCGGTCCCACGGCCCCCGCCGCCCTCCTGCTGCTGCAGCCCCGGCTGCAGCACCAGCCGGTGCATCTGCTCCCCTTCTGCCAGCTTGTCCACCCGCAGCTGTGCCTTCCCCAGCAGCACCGGCTTCTGCTCCTTGCTCCCGTTCCCGATCCCGTTCGCATTCCCGTTCCCGCCCGCAGGCCCCGCGTCGTGCACCGCAAAGTCGATGGCGTACCCGCCGCTCGGCAGCTGCCCGTCCACCTGGAACGACACAGTCTCGCGCCACACGGCTGACGACGGCCCCGCCTCCTTCACCATGCGTGCCGGCCCACGTGCCGCCGCCTCCTCCGCCATCTGCACGTGCATGCTGGCGGGCTGCGTCAGGTGGTCCACGTTCTTCCCCGCCACAGACACGTACGGATGCCACGTCCAGTACGGCTTGCCCCCGTACTTGTTGTCCTCGTGGTACAGCCCTGAATTCCCCACCAGCCCTTCTGCGCGGTGCACCGTCACGAACATCCTGAACCCCTTCCGCTTGATTTTGCGTGCAAAGCACATGTCGTTGAAGCGCACTGGTGCTGGTGCCTGTGCTGGCAGTGGCAGTCCTGCACTGTTGTTGTTGCTGTTGCTGTTGTTCTGAGCAGTGTCTGCACCCTCCTTCTCCTCCTCACCCGCAGCTGCAGCAGCCGCACGGCCCTCCTGATACGCACGCTCAAGACGCCCACAGTCGGCACGGTGCATCGCCACCCACCGAGGCCCGTACAGCCCCGTCGAATCGCACCCGAACAAGCCGCAGTGCCCAGGGCGTGCGTACCGGTGCTGGCAGAAGGAGTACGGGTCGTAATCCCAGTCGCGCCACCCCTGCACCTCGTCCCAGTTCAGCTGGTACTCCCACACCTCGCGCCCGCTGTGCGGGGTGATGCGGATGCGCCCGCGCGTGTCCCCCGCGTCCGCCCCGCTGAAGAAGAAGGACTGCAGCTGCCGCAGCATCGCCTGCACCCCGTACGCCGCAGACCACCCCGTGTACGGCTGCAGGCAGTCCGCCTCGAACTCCCCCTTATCCAGCATGTCCAGGCAGATGTAGTCCCCGAACACGTTCGGGTGCACCACGTCCGCCCCCAGCACCGCCACCGCCGGCGGCACCGCAGGGTACTCGTTCGGGAACCGCAGCTCCAGGTGCAGCACACCCTTCCCCGTCAGCCCCCCGGGTGCGCTCACGTTGCAGTGCCACACCTGCAGGCTCGTGTCCACAGGCGTCGCCGCCACGCCCCAGCTCGGGTCCCCCTCCAGCTTCACCAGCTCCCGCGCAAGCCGCCGCTTCGCAGAATGCGTCACAATCCCGCGCCCCACCCGGCACGCCTCCTTCTTCGCCTGGTGCGCCACCCTGTCCCGCCGCCACGACGTGATCCAGCTCCGAGACTCCGCCTCGTCCTCCTCGATGTCCCGCCGCCGCGCCGCCTCGTGCCCTGCACACCCCTCCAGCTCCGCAGCCACCTGCTTCCGCCACGCCCGCATCTCCTTCTCGCTCGGGCACACGTACTCCGTCTCCCGCGGCTTCCCGCTCTTCCCGTGCTTCCCCACAGCCTTCTTCAAACGGTCCGCAGCGAACTGCTCCTCCGCCGCCAGCACATCCATCTCAGCCTGTGCCCGCACCCCCGCCTGCCGGAACGCGTACGATTTGTGCGACATTTTCCGACACCCCCCACACCCCGCACCCCCTCTCCCTCCTCGCCAATACGACACAACCCCTGCCTGCGTGTGTGGCGGTGGTTGCATGCACACAACAACAAAAGCAACAACAGGGGTGTGCCACCGCCTCCGGCTTCCCTGTAAAGGCAGACAAACTTACTGCAGTGACTGAGGGCCAACTGCGCGGCATTCGCTTCTCTCACCCGCCTTCTCCGCCCTGCGGGCACATGTGTTGAACCCTGTCTCTCGGCACTTTGTCCAACATGAACAGGCGCATCCCTGCATACAAACGCCTTTTGAACGAACTGAACCATGTTTGGCCGTGCCTCTCAGTGACCCCACCCCCTTCTCCCCAAGGGGCGGTCTCCCTCAGGGGTGGCACCCCACCACAGTCTGTGACATGGTCTCCTCCTTGTCCCGGCACGGATCCTATTCCGTCTCCAACTCCCGGTTTGGTTTGCTGCATTCCAATCCGCCTCTGCCAAGGGCCTCTGCCAAATTCTTCCGGATCTCTTCTTCCGATGACGGGAGGGGGTGTGGGCGGAACCAACACACGAGCCCAGCTGCAGGGGAGGGGCGGCTATTGCCACCTTCTCATGTCGCGTTTTCTCAGGAGAAAGCTGTCGTGGATTACCCACGTCTAACCAGCAGCTCCGTGTTGGGGGATACCAGGGAGGGGGTGGGGCGGGGCGGGGCGGGGATGCGAGGATGGGGAGGGGGGGGGGGGGGAACACCGTGAAAAGAAATAGCGGGGGAGGGGGGCAGTCACTCCGTGTGTCAAAAAACACTGTGTCCAGTGTGACACGCGATTCTGCCTGGAGCTCGCTTGTCTGCACGTTGGAGCGGGGGGGGGGGGGGGGGTAGGGGGGTCAAATGGGGGTGACAAACACAATTTTTCAAAAAACCGGCGCAGAGGCCCCAAAGCCCCCGTAAACCCTCCAAACCCCCCCAGATCGGTCCGGAAACCCATCGAACCCCACTTTTCCACCATTCCGGGCACCTCAGGTGCCCGAATTGGGGTACCTAAATTTTGTGCCACCGTTTGGTACCGGACAGTGCCACTGTGTGGGAGGTTGGAAAAGAAAATGCCCCAACACACCACATCTGAGGGTTGCAATGCATGTTGCTTGCCAACCACGTCATCCGGTGGGTGTCAGGCGCTATGTAGGTGGCATGAGCCAGGTCTTCGATGTGTTCTGGCTTGTATATGTACCTCCCTGCCTGCGGCACAGGCACTGCCTTTGTCCCCCACACCAGCCACAGAGAGCGTATTGTACTCGGTCCACGGTTGCTGATTCATTGTGATGCGTTGTATCCTCGAGTGAACGTCACACACTAGTGGCACCACCACCCGCCATCCGAGAGCTGTATTGACTTTGCGCCCTTCCGTTGCATTCACCTCGCCACGCATATTGCACCGTTCAGTACCAGTGCTCTTGGGTCAGGCAAAGTAGACCGCAGCAACTACCAATTCTGGCACAATGGGTACCACGACAGCGCACTTCGTGTGTTCCCGGAATGTACAGCTCGTGTTGCAACAGTCGTTGTCAACACATCCCGGTTGTGGAGCACTGCTGCACAGGAATCACACGACCATCTGGACTTGTTCCGTACCTACAGGCAGCCTCCCGGTGCATGGTGGCAGGGAGGTACATATACAAGCCAGAACTCATCGAAGACCTGGCTAATGCCACCTACATAGCGCCTGACACCCACCGGATGACGTGGTTGGCAAGCAACATGCATTGCAACCCTCAGATGTGGTGTGTTGGGGCATTTTCTTTTCCAACCTCCCACACAGTGGCACTGTCCGGTACCAAACGGTGGCACAAAATTTAGGTACCCCAATTCGGGCACCTGAGGTGCCCGGAATGGTGGAAAAGTGGGGTTCGATGGGTTTCCGGACCGATCTGGGGGGGTTTGGAGGGTTTACGGGGGCTTTGGGGCCTCTGCGCCGGTTTTTTGAAAAATCGTGTTTGTCCACGTAAAAGGGTGGCATTTGACCCCCCCTAGGGGGGGGGGGGGGGCGGGGCGGGGCTCTCCGAGGAAAAGGGGAAAATATATACGGTTCCCCCCACTGGGATCTAATTTGTGTGACTGCACTGCCTTCACACGGGGCACAGGCGCACACAGGAAATATTGTGGTGCAGTGTCCAACACACCTCCTACCCTCCGATGCGATATCCACTCGATCTGAAACGGATTCGCCAAACGTTGAACGATTTTTCTCCCATGCCTCGGATCGGGCCTCCCGGTGAGATCGGGGGCTGAATTGTCTCACCTCTTCAAGCCCCCCCGGGTGGAGACAGACAGGGGATGGGGTTTGATTGTCGAGAGTGAATGGAATGACGGGGGTGGGGAGGGGGTGACGCACGTTTTCTCTTGAACTGCCCCATCAGCCATGAAGGGACCGGCAAAAAAAACCCCCCCCTCACCTCAGCCGAACAGCATGCGGGCCAAAGCCACAGGCTGCACTCTCGCTCTCTCTATATCTCTGTCGCTGCATCCCCCTGCTTGACCCATCAAGTGATTCAGGGGGACCCGGCCTGCCCCTGGTTGACAAACTCCGCCTGCAGGGACGACCAGATCTCGTGGTGAACCTCTGCGGGGGTCTTGCGAACCGCGCCATTCTGCTGCGGCACCTCCTTCCAGTGGCTGAAGGTGGAGCAGCACCAGCGGAAGCAGCTGCGCACCGCATCCTTGTAGTCCGACTTGGCTGTCTCGTGGATGTCCAGCCCCTTCCGGGTCCCATCGCCCTTCAGAGCCGCCAGAGCAACAGCCGGGTCGAGGTCGAGGTAGAGGACACGGTGGGAAGGCGGGATCCCAAGCCAGTTCACCTCATAGCTTGTCAGGCGGGAGATCATCTTCTGCTTCTCCTCCTCTGTGGGCAGCTTTGCAGCCTGATGCCCGAAGCTGGACTCCATATACCTGTCCAGCACAACGTTGTGCCCGCGGCGGAGCCAGTGCCGCAGGGTGGGCCTCACGTCGTCGCGGTTCATCGAATACACCGTCGCGAAGAGGAGGGGGGAAACCTCGGAGATGCTGCCGTGACGCCCACTCAGGATCTCCCTGATCTTCTTCCCGTAGGCTGCAGAGTCGTGGGGGAAGTCGATGGTGCGGACAGGGTACCCCTCGCGCTCCAACCGCTCTGCGAGGAGGCGCGTCTGGGTCTGCTTCCCCGCCCCGTCGCCCCCCTCGATGGTGAAGATCCTCCCAGGGGTGGGCGCCGGGGTGAGGAACTCGCGGATGGAGGCGGACGCGGCATCGCCCTCTGCAGGCGCCTGTGTCAGCAGCTCGCAGCTGTCGCGGTTTGCCAGCCCGCTGGTGAGCCCCAGCGGAGAGGCGTCGCCAAGAAGCAGCACGGGGATCTGCTTCCTGTAGAGTGCGAAGGTGATGCTGGCGATGCTGTTGGCATCTGCGACGGAGGCAATCAGCATGTCGTCGTCGTCGTCGGCGACATCAAGGTCGCCGCTGCGCTGCTGCCAGGCGTGGATCCAGTTGGGTGCCCCGGCAGACAGCTCCCGGGTCTTCTCCGCCCCGATGATGTCCCTGCAGAGGGCGACCTGCTCCGCACTCAGGCCCTGAGTGAAGACCGACATCCCCTGCCTGCCGCCCAGGCACAACACAGCGAGGCTCCGCCGAAAAATTTTCAAAGATGGGTGCCTGCGGGGGGGTGGGGGGTGGGTGGGGTGTTGCCAAAGGAAAGCGCTGTACTCCAAATGGTATAATTCCCTGCCATCTCCGGTGGGGGGATAGGGGAGGGGAGGGGGAAGGGGCAGACGCGCTAGGCCGTTGTTACACTGCTTTCCTTCGATTTTTCGACATCCCCCCCCCCCAAAACTATCACCCCCTCCCCCCTCTCGCCCAGGCCTTCCGTTCAACCTGGGCTCTCTGCGTGTGTGTCGGTATATTTTCAAATAAAATCATCTGGGACAGAAGAACCGGGGCGCTGCAGGCGGCGCTGACAGTGGTGGCGTGGTGGGGGCGCACGGCAAGGGTTCAATCAATGGGTGTGGCGGAGGGTTAGTTGGATATATTATCAAAAAGGAAACCGGCATTTGTGTTTTTGAGAGCGTGTGCTCATAATGCAGCAATGTGCTGCCACCATCTGTCTGGTCCCGCAGGGGGGGAGACAGGGACGACGCGCCCTTGCGATGCACACAATGGCCATCGAAGGCGTCGCAAAAAAAAGGGGGGGGATCGCACATCCACAAAACTTTAACGCTGCTGGATTCTGAGTTACCTGGGACCCCCCGTGTATAAGTCCCCCCCTGGGGGTCTGGCAGGGGGGGGACTTAAACACAGGGGGACCTAAACACGGGGGTGGGCTGGTCTGGAGGGTCATCAGGTGGCCCCTAGGCCCTCCAGGTGCTGTCTGAGTCGAAAAGTGGGGTGCCAAAAGTCCATCCGGACCGGAATTACCCCCCTACGACAGCAGAGGAAGAGGTCTTCTTGGTCTCCACTGTGCCACCCCCGTGTTTAAGCCCCCCCTGTGTTTAGGTCCGCCCCCCCCGTGTTTAAGTCCCCCCCGGCCGAAAATCGCCTCCAGGGGGGGGACTTAAACACGGGGGGTCCCAGGTACCCATTTTTTTCATTCAATTTCAGCGACAGTCTTGTGGGTGTCTGACTGGCACCCAGACACAGGTTGTCAAGGGTGAGGGTGCCCGTGGACTCGGCCTTCGACGAGGGGCAGATGCAGAAACCCCTGGGCTTGGATATGCGGCGTGGTGTTCTTGAAATATACCTGAACAGCTGGGTGGGAGGGCTTTGTATATCTGAGGGACAAGGGGGCATACACCAGCTCTTGCTCGAACTCGTGATTCCTTCAGCTCCATAGAGGCGGGACAATCCCCTCCAGGAACTGGGGGAAGAACAAGCTTTTGCGCCGAGCGCACACTTTTTGTCTCAAGGCAGGGTGAAGGCCCTGCGGTGTCATGGAGGTGCTAATCCTAATCTTCAGGCAGTACGACATCGTTCGTTATTTCGCGACTTCGCTACGCCCCGTCACTTGTATCGAGTGAAAATCGTACGCATTCCGCTGTGGTAGAACACCCTGTCCAGCAACTGTCGGAGAACAGCTCCGGACTACTTTTCGTTGAGCGCACACTTTGTCTCAAGGCCGTGCTGGGGCCCTGTGAAGTGGCATGAAGGGGCCAATCCTAAAGAGCCAGTCGCACAAATCATCCTTCGTTACTTCGCAACTTTCCACCCCGCTTCGTCGCTCGTGGCTGGCAAAAAAATACAGTATTAGCCAAGCGAACACAGAGAAGGGCATCAAAAGGGCATGATATTGATACACCTTCGAACACAGAACACAGACAGGAGTGCCCACCACCACCTGCTTGTCGCGCGAGAGGGGTGTGTTCGAAAGTGATCGGCACACACGCGAGGATGATTTTTCTTGATTTTATTTACGTTCTCGATTGGAGTCGTGCAGCTACGGGGGTCGCAGCACAACTGCCCCTTGTTCCTGTGCTGGCATTCTTCTCCCCAGGCTCAGAAAATAGGCATTTTCCACCATTGCCTCGGGATTGGGCAAGGACGGTTTGATTGGTTAGATGTCTTCATAGCGTAACCGTAAGAAGCGGGCTGTCATTTAGATAGGGGCTCTTTCCTGATGCTGAGGGGACTTGAAACATTTTTTACAGCCCGCTTCTTACGGATACATTACTTGCTGTCGAAGTTAGAGCGAGGTGAGGGGATGGGAGGGGGGGTTGGTGCTGATACAAGGGGAGGGGTGGGGAGGGATGCATTGGCCCAGAAGTTGTGGCGAGAGATGACAGGGTGGCAGGGGCGTGGCACGGGTGTGACCCCCCACCACTACCAATGGGTGGCCCACACCCTTTCCCTGCCAGCTCGGCGTTGCACCAAAGGTTATTCGCCAGCACCCCCCCCCCACAGAACGCGGAGTGCCCCCTTCCCGACCTAGTCCCTCAGCATTCACAGAGGGGGGAAAGGGGTCGTGACAGGCAAGTTTTTGGCAAATTTCAGCTTTTTCCTCAAATAAAAAAAGCGAAACGTGCCAATAACACGCCATTTTTTCGGCACTGCACTGAAGATCCCCAGAAGAATCAGTTTGGGAGAGATGTGCTCCCTTTGCAGAACATCACCACGCAACAGTCACGTGGGGGGCGGGGGGTTTCTCAGCTTTTCTATTCTCTTCAGATTTGCAACCGCGCGCATTTTCAGAGATTCTTCATATCGTTGTTGCAGCACAGCCCAAACAAAACTACACAACGCGGTGACACTGCGTGTCCAAAACTGTGCTCCTTTTGCAACCGAATTGGTGGAAGCGTGCAATGCAACAACTGTCGGAGAGGATCGAGCGGAATGGTTGCATTTTCACTTCTCCCCATTCTGCATATGCCATGGTGCAGTCCACTTCTTGGCATGCCAGCCAGGCGACAGGGCGGCAGTGCTTTCTGACTGGTGGCAAGAGACGTTGTCCACAACAGCAAAGAAACCCCCCCTACCCACCACCCACCCCCACTCTGAGGCCTGCTGGAAAGCTGCGCCCTACTTTTCGGCGGTGGGGAGGGGATGGAAGGAGAGGGGCGGGGTTGCTGTGGGGCCACAACCAAGCGACACCCACACCCGGTAAAAATGGACCGGACAGAAAAAGGTGGCACCGGGGTGGGGGGGGTGGTGGGCGGGGGCGGTAGTGGCTGTAACATCGAGTAAAGCGAGGGACAGAGAGGTGACCTTCCCTTTCGACTCAAAATGAAGGGGGGGGGCAGTGCCCAGAGAGACCGGCGATCGGCCTGTGTTTGCAACAGCGTTGCTTGTCTTGGGGGAGAAGTGGGAGAGAACGTGCAGCGGGCATGCGTTGACACCCACACCCCTTCGCCTGTGAAGTTGAGGGCAGAGGGGATGGGAGGGGGTGCGGGGGCACCGGCGAGTGCAGTGTCGAGTCCTGACACAGGCGACACATTTTTTGTGTTGGAGTTGTGCTAACAACGCAGGAAACTTTGCTATGCAGATCATGCAGGACACACCACACCCGCAGCAGGCGTGTGGGGTGTTCTCGCGATGAAGACGAATACCCGCTGGTTCTTCTCTCCCCTTCTGATTTGCAGACGCAAAGTTTTTTTGTGCCACTTCTTGACACAACATCTTGCATGACCACCGCGCACTGTGCACGAACACCGCGGAGACCACTCCGAATGATTATTTTTGGCACATTCCCTGCCCCATTTTTTTAGGTGAATAAAATCGCCGATTTTTTTTGCCGAAGAAATTATTTTCCGACGGCGAATACCCCCCAGTGGCCGGTAGTGGCCACTGGAGTGGGGGGATGCAGCTGGTGTCATTGATTCCAGATTCGGCATCACGCGACACAGCCAACTTGTTTTATTTGAGGAAGATGCCCTGGTGCCTGCGGGCGCCATGTCGGTCTGGAGATGTTTGGTTGGGCCAGCACAGCAGATTCCACAACACAAAAAAAGCCTGGTGGAAGGTCTTCGCGGTTCACTGATCCTCACGTTTCTGCGTTTGCAACGTTGGTTTAGTGGCCTGCATCATACAGAAAGCCCACGAAAAACCAACGCACGAGAACTGATACGCTATGTTATGTTTCTGCACTACTCAGCGAAGGCTCCCAGCCGCTCTAATGTTTGCGCAAGCTTCGCCAGCTACAACACCCCGAAATGGGTCCCGCCAAAACCCAAAACCTCCTCACGGCGATCCCTCCATGCGGATCAGGGCACACACAACCACAGACCACGCCAGATTGTGCGGCCCTCACACACGCCACCACCATCCCCCCCCCACCTCACCCTTCCAGGAAGTTCCTCACACAGGAATATGACACGGCCTGCACAGCGACATCACGGAACTGATTACGGATACAGAACAGAAAGAAAACCGCATCAAGAGAGGGCTGCTTGGGGGAAAGGGGGGCAGGGGGTGGGAGATGGAGTGCGGTAGGCTGATGATAGTTCTTCTTTGAGATGCACGGGGGAGGGGGGGGGGGGGAGGGGAGGGCGGAAATATCGGCAACAATAAGAATCAAAAAACCCCCCCTCCCAGCAAACGTGTGTTGCCCTTGGAACAGGCTTGTGTGACAGCTCTGCCCACCTGACGGAGGGAGAGAGAGAGAGATCAATATCACCCTGGCTTCCGTGAATGTGACGGCGCTGCTTCCTCACCTCGAGAAGATCACGCTGATCCCTGCCGACATCGTCTGTCTACAAGAAACTGCCCTGACCAAGCACATGCAGGAAGAGGTATCGACGCACCTTTCCCAGGAGCGGATATGGTCCACGGCTTGGGGTGCACCCCGCGACGGCGTTAAAGGCAACCTTGTGAAAGGCACCAAAGGCGGAGTCGGCATCCTTGCGCGGAAGCCCGCCCCGCTCGTGCGCCTCTCCACCCCCACGACACTGGAACGTTTTGCAAGCGATGGCCGCTTTGTACACGCAAAGGTGGCAATCGGAGATGGTAGCTCCTTCCTGCACATCCTATGCGTGTACGCCCCGTCGGGTCAGAAGCGGCGCAAGTCTGGGAAAACCTTCGCCGAACGGGAGCGACTCCTGCATGCGGTGCTGCTAGACTACGGCAGATGCTTGGGCGACGTGCCGGTAGTGGTGATGGGCGACCTCAACACCGACAGGGATGCGTCGCCCACCCTCGCACATGCACTGGACAACTACTGGGCCGATGCTGCGGCACTGGCCGCACAGGCCACCGGCACCACGCCCCCTTCAACCTTCACCTCCACTACATGCGAGGGGACACGTATCGACTACGCGCTGCTGAACCCGATCGCAGCGCAGGCCCTTACGGCGTGCGATGTTCGGGACGTGGGAGTGCCGAACCACCTCTGCGTGACGATGACTCTCGACGTTCAGGTCTTCGACCAGACGTGCCTCAAATACAGGGTCCCCAAGCAAATCCGCGTTCCTCGGGCCCCCCCCGGGGATACCACCGCGCCCCCTCCTACTCCATCCCTCTCGGGGTTCGAGGGAGCCCTGCGGCGGGGCGACCTTGACAATGCCTGGAAACTGCTCTGCGAAGCGTGCGAGACCTACCTCGTGCAATTGGCGGGACTTTCAGCTGGTGCCTCCCGCGCCTACATCGGCCGTGGGGATGTACGCGAGCCACGGAAGGTCCGCCTGTGTGCGAGGGAATCACGGGCACCGGATGGGCTGGGAGCCGCGTCCTGCCGTGAGCTGAAACTGCGCGCTGCCATCCGACGCCTAGAGGAGTTGGTGGGCGCCCGCATGCGTCTTGGCAACGGCCTGCTGCCATACGATGTTTCACGCTGCTGGGAGAAGTGCAGAACACTGGTATGTGAGCTGCCCACCAACCAGGATGTGCCGGCTGGCGGCCGGCGCGACGGTACCCCGCCCCTTGCGGTGCTCCAACGCCTCCTCCACGGGACGCGCGCGGAGTGCCGACGGATTCTCTCTGAGGTGGTGCACCAGCGCCGAGGCCTGCTCCGCGACGACTTCCGGAGACGTTGCCGTGAGGATGCGAAGAGTGTCGTGGCGATGCTGAAGGGAGAGACGCCCAGCACTGCCGACACGGTGCGGCGACCGGACGGGACCTTCACCGCCAACCTCGCTGAGATGGACAGCATCCTGCAAGGAGCCTGGGACAGCATCCTGCGGCTGTACCCTGATCGCGTTGGGGAACCCGAATTTGCGCCGTTCATGGAGCGCTTCGGGAAATACGTACACCACACTCCGATGACTATATCCGACATCACGGGGTCATACCTCATCGCGCTGGCACAGATGAAGCTAGCGAAGTCCAAGTCGGGCACCTGCGGCGTCGACGGCTGGAGACTGGAAGAGGTTGCACTTCTGCCGGTGGGGCTAATGGATGGGTTTGCAGCCCTCTTCAACAGCATCGAGCGTACCGGCTCTTGGCCCGAGGCGCTGAGAACCGCACTGGTGACGCTCATCCCCAAGGGCGAATACGCTGGCGACCCGCTCGGACTTCGGCCCATCACGGTCACGAGCCTGGTGTACCGCATATGGGCCTGCCGCCGTCTGCAGGATGTTGTCGTATGGCAGGAGGGCTGGATTGACCCCTCTCAACACGGCTTCCGCCCCGGCCACCGCGCCGACGACGCGCTGATGGACCTCACGACCCAGATTGAGGAAACGCTCCTGGACAAGGACACCTCGATCTACCTCCTGGCGCTCGACTTCTCGAAATGTTTCGACAGGGTACCCCAGCGCTTAGTCCTGGAGCTGGCGCGTGCAATGGGGCTGCACGAGCGCATCCTCCGGCCGCTGGAAGCGATGTACTCGCGCCTCCGCCGTCGCTTCAAGACCCCACTCGGAGTGGGGGGGGAGTTCGATGTGACGAACGGAATTCTTCAGGGCTGCCCATTGTCGGTCGTCCTCATCAACGCGCTGCTCTCCGTCCTGGTGAAAGCGATCCAGGAAGAGAGCGGGGGGGCCCTCAGCATATCGTACGCGGATCACGCCACTATCATCTCGCGTGTCTCTGAGGCGCTGACACAACGTGGCGCGGACATCACGGGCGAGTTCTGCGCAATAACGGGAATGCGCCTAAACGAAAAGAAGACCATTGCCATGGGCGTGCATCGCGTGGACCCCTCCTCTGGCGCACGCCCTCGATATGTCGGCACCATCGCTGTAAATGGGGCCACCTTCCCCACCAAAACCGCCTCACCTGCACTAGGCGTGCGCGTCTGTGTGTCACCAGCGTTCATAGACCGCGGCGACGACGGACGGGCGAGTAAAGCGCATGCCCCCTTACGCCGCCTGGGCAGCTCGCCTGCGACCTTTGAGCAGCGACACGGCCTGATTGCTGGCGCAGTCATGCCCCGAGCGATCTTCGGTGGCTGGTATGCGCCCATTGACCACCGGGTCCTCCGCGACCTAGAGACCCGAGCCTCAAACTGCCTATACGGTGACCGCCATCCCTCCCGCAGCACCGCAGCGGCCCTCTCCATTGCCTCGAAGGGACACCTCCTTCACCCAGGAATCATAGTGCCGTATCGCATGCTGCTCCTACTTCTAGACTCCTGCCGCCGCCTACCAGAATTGATCCCGCGATTCAACCGCATCCGGGCCATGTATGCGCAAAAAACACGCATCGACGTCCCCCTCGGGCCTATCGGGCTTGCGCTCAAAAAAGGACTGCCGCCGGCCTCCCTCACCTGCGGCGATGATGTTTCCCTCATATCTGCTCCAGGAGGTTCCGAACCACTGCTTTCACTCGAAGTGGCGGCACGGAACCATGTGCTACGCGAGGCGCTGCGTCACAACATCTGGCGAAGGCTTGCTATCTCCAGACCCTCCTTCGGCGGTGTGGAGGACGGCGTTGACACCGTGCTGACAAACGACTTCTGGCAATCATGTGGGGATCCTGTGCTCGCCGCTGCGATGCGCTGCATTATTGTTGGGGGCGTGTTCCTGGCAGACCGCTGGGGACGCAATAAGCTTGGGGCTGCGACGGACTCCGCGCCTGACGGGCCGGAGGCCGAGCGCTCGACCGCTCCTACTCCACCTCCTGTGACCGCTGCCGACCACGCCACAGCACCCGCGGACGGCGACGCTGCCGGTGACACCGATGATGACGACGACTCGTCGAGCTCAGCCCCGTCCGAGTTCGATGTCCTCGACGACTCGGGTGAGGTGCCCCTACCCCTCACAGCAACACAGCCGGAGCCGGGTAGCGACCGCCTCTGCCGGAATTGCGATACGGGCTCCCCCGAAACCGTCACGCATCTCTTCTGGGAATGCCCTGCCCACAACGACGTCCGTGCCCGGGAGCGGTACGCGGGTCTCTGTGAGGAGCGCCTCTCATGGCCGCCCTGCCTAGCCAACTGGGGCATCATACCGAAACCCCTATCCGGTACGGTGCGGGCGAAGGACCTGCACCACCTAATGAGCACGATAGTCGCCCGCAGAGATGTGCTGGAACGTGAGCGCCTCGGGGTATCCCCAACTGTTTGCGCGTGGGACGCAGCGCTAGCGCGACCCGCTGCGCCCCATCAGTCCGACCTGGCCTCACTGCCGGACAACCCACCCCGCTGGACTCACGGAGAGTGCATCATGCGTGCCCTGCGGGCCTGGCTCGGTCGTCTCACCTGGACGAGGGAGGGGTCCATCTCCTTCTGCGAGCTCGCCATCGACTTCGAGGTCTTCTCCGGGCTCGACGTCTGCCCGATCGCTACTGGCGCCCCGGCAGGAACCCAGCCCGCCCCACTCAACATGCGTGGACGCATGATGGGGCAGATGTTGAAATACCTTGTCTCCCAGTGTGAAGCAGTTAACCTCCGCGCGCCCCTGCCTGGCGCGTTTGTCTCGCGTGTCTACTGCCTCCGCGCGGTGGGGGTGAAGGAAGTCTGGGGCGGTCTTGAACCACGCCCCCGCTTTGCCTGCCACGGGCTCACCACCCGTATCCTGATCGAGCAGATTCCCCGCGCGATCCACTGGGCCTCGAGCAAGTCGTGGGGCCTGGACCTTACCCCGTCGTATGCCGAGGTGCCCGACCGGGACACGCGAAGCGAACAGTGGGACCCTACTCCCGTAGCCCCCACCCGTGACCCCCTCGACACGGTCAGCCCGAGGTCGGCGCCGTGCGGCGCTGAGCGCTATGCCCCCCGTTCGGAGGTGCTGGCTCGCAACGTCTGCAGGGCCCACTCCAAGCCCAAGTGCCATGACTGCGACGCGGCGGGGCACAACCGAACCCTGCGAATGGAAGACTGCTGCCGGGCCCACCACCGCCAGGATGACGGACTGCCCGTGCAGTTCTGCACCACGCACCGGCTGCTCCGCTGCGGCACCTGCAGCTCCTCCAACATGTGCTGCAAGCGTGGCCACCACGGCTGCCGCGACCATGACCTGCCCCCCTGCGGGGTCTGCGCCTCTCTGCCTGAGCTGGATGACAGACGCCCCACCGCTTGCTGCAAGAAGGGCCACCACGCCCCTCCCGCCCCTGCGACGCCTGTGGAGGCAGACGCCCCCACCCCGCCGCCCCATGTGCCGCCAACCCCGCCCTTCCCAGAGGCGACTGCGCCTACCGTGGCTCCACCACGCCACCCCGTGTGCCTGCGCCTCAGCCCTCCCCTGAAGCGACCCCGTGTCCCGCTACTCCCGAGCCCGCCACCCCTCCAGTTATCCTGAAGAGGCTGGCCCATACCGTGTGCTCCCCGGGCTCACCCCACCGCCACCTGATGCAGCCTCGTAGGAGGCTCTCACCCGACGGCGTCAGGCCATCCATCCCCGCCGTGGCGCAGCTGAAGCGCACCGCCTTAGAGGCGCATACCGGTTCCACCCCGGCACTGCCTGCCCAAAGGCCTAGGGTCGACCACGTGATCCCCACCGCTGACGCTGACGCTGACGTGGGCGCCGCTGATCCGGACCCACGTTCTCCTACTACCTCCCCTCCCGACGGCGTGTCCGTTGACGCAGCCCTTCCCCAAAGGCCCCGTTCTGGTGCCTCTTCCTCCTCCGCCCGTGCGCGGTCACCGCACGCGCCCACAGGCTTCCGGGCCTACCTTAATCCTCCCTCCTCACGTAGCGCGTCACCGGGCGCTACAGACCGTGTGGCGCCTGCGCCTCCTCCTCCTCCTGTGTCACTTCCCTCACCCCACCAGAGCAGCTCCTCTCTCAAACAAGGGGAGTCTACCGGGCCGCGGGCCCGCGTAGTTAAGTAGACGACACCCTTGGGGTGCGAGTATTTTCGTTTCGGGGATATTCACACTATAAGCATACGAGAGAGAGAGAGAGAGAAACGGGAGGCAGTGCGTGGGGGCTATTTTCCCCCCCGCCTGCCCTCCACCTCCGCAGACAGGATTTCTTTGAACCACGTTATTTTGACGATTTTTGACCCGATTTTTTTGAACTGGTGCCCCCCCCACCCCCCCCCCCCCCCACGGGTTTTTTCCAATGACTTTTTGCCAACTGCGGTATTGCCTTCTGCCACCTCCTCTTGTGGAGAACGGGGGGAGGGGGGGAGGTGGGGGAGGGGAGCATATCATCACAGTGTATACACTCACCAACACCAAAGACAGCAGCCCACCCCCCCTCCATATCCATACGAGGTATGGTTCCGTCAGATTACCACCAAAATGAATAGACGGGGCGGGGGCGGGCATAGGGGGCAATATCACAGGGGCTAGGGGCAAATGGGGGCGCGGGCGCGGGGGGGGGGGAACCGAGGAAACCCAAGGGGGTGGGGGGGGGGGGGGGGGGGTGGGGGAAGCAAATGCGGGGCAGGGTCGACGGCCTCCCTTGTCAAAAAAATAATAACACCGCAGCTTGTGTGGGAGGGAAATGCCGCACACACACACCCCCCCCCCACCCCACCCCCCCCCAAAAGAAATAATGGCAAGGCACGCACGCAAGAAAAGCGATACCTGGCCTCGCCCCTATGGGGAGGGGCCCCCCTCACTGAGGGGTGGGGGAAGAACCGTGTGGGGAGGTGAAGCACCCTGCTCCTTTCGCTTGGTGGACATGGCGGGCAATATACCCTTCCCCCCCCCACCCCCCTTGGACAAAAAACAGCCTCTGTAGTGCAAAAAATCATCATTTTGAGTGCACCTCCTGTGTTGCTCAAGGCCCCTCAAGGCAGGCTGTTTTGTTTTGAGCCACTCCGTGCGGCATGGGCATCAAAGGTTGCTATTCCCAAAGATACCCCCCCCCCACCGCCCCCCCCTCCCCTCCCCCGTTATTCGTTACACCCGCAGCAAAAAAAGGTACTTCTGTTCCCCCCCCCGTGCAATTTCATTATCCCCCCGCCCCCCCGCCGCAAACCCGAGCCGCGAATCAAAAGAAAATAACTAAACACCGAGAGGGCAGGCACAGCAGCAAAAGGGAGATACCTGGGACCCCCCGTGTTTAAGTCCCCCCCCTGGAGGCGATTTTCGGCCGGGGGGGACTTAAACACGGGGGGGACCTAAACACAGGGGGGGCTTAAACACGGGGGTGGCACAGTGGAGACCAAGAAGACCTCTTCCTCTGCTGTCGTAGGGGGGTAATTCCGGTCCGGATGGACTTTTGGCACCCCACTTTTCGACTCAGACAGCACCTGGAGGGCCTAGGGGCCACCTGATGACCCTCCAGACCAGCCCACCCCCGTGTTTAGGTCCCCCTGTGTTTAAGTCCCCCCCCTGCCAGACCCCCAGGGGGGGACTTAAACACGGGGATAAGGGGGGGGGACTTATACACGGGGGGTCCCAGGTAGCGCAAATAAAAGAGGGTAGACATGTGGCGTATGTGTATGTGAAAAGCAGAACGATACACAGCGGGACCACTGGCTGTGACTGTGGCCTGCCAGGGGTGCTGGGTAGGTTCTGCACTGTGTGTGTGGTGTGTGTCCCTGCCCTCTACGGTACACTTCGTTCGTCAGTCGGGGATGGCCTGCTGTATAGCCTGCATTGTGTGCCTGCTGCCCGGGATTACAACCTCACAGGCGCAGCCGCGTGGGAAAGGTACGGCTCTCTCTCTCCCCCTTGCGCCCCAAGGCTTTCCCATTGTTCCCGTTGAATATCATTGTGTCGAGAGTTGTGCTCACAAGGGCCCGAAGCGATCGACGGATACCCTTTGGCTCTTCTCTCCTTTCTACGGATGTTGCACCACACACCCACACACACTCACAGAGGGTGGGCAATGATCCGCACAAAACGTGGTCACCACACACTCACAGACAATAGCTTTATGTTGGGCATTGCGCCCTCCAGCCTGATGAAGAGACGAGCAGACTGTGGCGGAAAACAACAATGTTGCTTTTCGACAACAATCGAGCAAAGGGCCTATGGCATGCGAGAGGGCAGGCACCGGAGCAGGCAGACACAGAGGGCACACCCAAATGGCATGCCCTGCGCCTGGGGTTTACTCCCTGTGCCCACGGGATCTCTCATGCATGACGAGGGCGTGGAAGAAGGGTCGCAGCGTGGGGTCGTCCAGGAAGTCCACAATGGCTTGGGGGTGCTGCGACAGCTCAGCAAGGGCCTCCCTCAGCAGCTCAGGCTGGGGGGCGGGGTTGCACGCCTTCAGTGCAGCCTCGAGGCAGCTGTACACAGTGTTCCCCCGCCAGGTGTCCATCGGGCGGAAGTTGCGGTCGAGAAGCATGGACTGTGAGGATGGGTGTGTCGTTCAACCGCACGCGGGTTTTATCGAACAAAACAAACATTCTTTTTTTGCGGAAGAAGCTGTCGAAACGTATCACCGCACGCACACCCCTCCCAACCCTGCTACCACGTGACATACCAACGCTCTTGCGCTTTCCGGGTCACGGGCGTCGGGAAGCCGTGCGGCAATCCCTTCGTCTGCGACAAGCTCTGCTGCCGCATCCGACGCCCTGAGCAGCGAGATATTTTGTTGCTGTATCATGGTGAACTGATCCCGCGTGATAGGCCGCGACGCCTGCCCCTCCAGCAGCGTGTTCAGCGCACGCTGCACGTCAAGATCCTTCAGCCACAGGGCACGCTTCGCGACATCCTGCGGGAAGCCCATCGACGTCAGCTGCGACAGCTTCGCCTCCGGGATGGGCCGCTGCTCCTCCAGCAGCTCCTCGTAAGGCCCGAATGTATCGGGAACCTGTATCGCCCTGTCCTGCACAACCTCATCAAACGCCTCTGTCACCGACTTGCTGTCACCCAGGCTGAGAAACCACCGCGTAAATATGCTGATATCGCGCGACTGCTCGTCAGACCGCAGCACCTGCTGCACCGCCTCCTGAGGCTCGCGGTGCAGCAGCCCGGAACCCCGCTCCAGCTCGCCCTTTATGGAGGGCATCTCCTCGACCACCATCACGATGCCCTCGCCTAGGCAGGACGCGACAGCACTTCCCTCCAGCTGCTGCCCGTCGGAGACAAGATATCGCGCATCGGCAACACCCAGCCTCCTTAGCTCCTGCACGATATCCCCACAGGTCCACTGAGGATGTGGTTCTATCTCGTGCATGTCCCCATCACTTGTCATGAAGATCGGCATCTCCCACCCTCCGGCAGTGGCAACCTCGGTCGCCACCTTTAAACCGCTTTCAAGAGCGAGAAGGAAATGCGTGCTCTGGGGGAGCTCGAGAGGAGGGCTTGCGGGGGGGGGGAAAAGGAGGAGCGGGGAGAGAGAGAGAGAGAGGTAACCTCGAGACCTATCAAAGGCGCTGCTGCACCCTTCTGCTCCCCTCCTCCTCCTCCTCCCGCCCTGCCCCCCGCTGAGGCCGCACCCTCCCCTCCCCTCGGGGGGGAGGGCCCCCAGAGCTAAGCTAATTGTTTGGATTTGCCGTAGGGGAGGGGGTGTGGCGGCGGCTGGGGTTGCTGGGTCTGGGGGTGGGGGGTGGGGGGGGAGGGAATGTATGAGTGTCTGTTTGTGTGTTCTTGTGGCGCCGGTGATGTTGTCCCACCCGCCCTCCTCCCGCCCGCTCCCTTCCCCCAACGTTGCCCTGCGCGGGGTGGTGGGTGGTGGTGTGCCAGAGGTTGGGTGATGTGGTGGTTTCAATGCGGAGTGTGCCCCTATTGCGCCTCAACTCGGGATGGAGAAGTGGGATGGGGTGGGGTGATAGGCGAGTTTGAGACAAATGCTGTTCTCAGCCAAACATGTTCAAAACTGCTCAAAAATCAGGTGGGGGTGGGGTGGGGTGGGGTGGGGGGGGGGGGGGGCAAGGAGGAAGGGTGGACAGGCCCGGAATCCACCCGGCCACGCAATCCGATCCTGCTTTGCTGTGCCCGCTTCCCTTCAGAAGAACGGGGGTCCTTGCATTGCAGTGCAAGGAGTTAGCTTATCAAGTAAGTACACAGGCATTGCGAGAGAAGACTCCGGTGCAGATCCACATCTACGGATTTGAGGGTGTGGGGGGGGCTTACGTCAGTCGAAAAAAGGAGGGGGGGGTGTGGGGGGGTGGGGAGGCGAAGCTTCAACGTTGAGGGGCGAAGATATGAAACCCGCACAATCCGCACAACACACAGCGCGCACACATACACAGCCCCTCCCCCTTCACCAGTGATGGCACCTGGGTTTTTATGAGGGTTTAAATTCGGGTTTAAACCGGGTTTTTATTAGTTTACGCGGGTTTTTATTCCCAGGGTTTTTATTGGGGTTTCCTTGGTCACAGGCAGCTTCACGGCACTGGGGCCTTTCAATGACCGAACCACCGTACTGGGAGGTTGCCCCGCCGCATTTTTGCTCGAAGCAAACCTGCGACGGAACTGCCCACCTCCCCTGACCCCTTCGTTATGCGTGACCGCCCGCTGCACATTCCGTGTGTAGCGCACGCGTGGTCCCCCAGGCTGGGTGGATGTTTGCTCCCCCTCCCCATGGACACCCCTGTGAAGGCCAGGCCGGGTCCACAAGGAAGTCGATGACGGACGGTTGCCAGCCCCCCCGATGAACTGCTCTGGGGATCATCGTCACCATGCTCAATGCTGTCTGTCCGATGAGGGCCCGGCGTGCCCTCTACTCTACTGAGCTAAGGGCCGACACACCTCCGCAACGTTCATCAGCAGGAGGATGCTGATGATTGTTTGAAGGTGGTGGTTCCGGCTCAACCCCAGCCGGTGCGCAGTGTGTTTGCCCTGGGTCTTTGTTGGTCGCCTCTGAAACCCAGAACCTGCTGCGGACCGTTGGGCTCAAGCCCAACAAGCAGCTGCGGGCCGCGCGGACGCGAGCAGGCACCACCGCACCCACTGCAGACCTCTCGAAGGAGCGCTCGACTAGCGTAGGGGCGGGTTTTTATCGGGGTTTTATTGGGTTTTTAGGGTTTTTAGGGTTTTTATTATTTACTCCGGTTTTTATTCTGGGGGTCGGGTTTTTACTATCACTGCCCTTCACCCCCCCCCCCCCCCAAAGCCTCCTTTTTTAAATAACCGCCTGTTCTGGTACCACCACCACCACCACCACCCCCTCCAGCCACGCATTTTTGGGAAGGATCAGCGTAGCACACTCGCTCATTTGCACATCCATGCCTCGCAGCGTGTCGGTGGAGCATCTGATGCATGTGCTCAGCTCTGCATGACAATAGGACACGAGCGTGTGCCCGGGGTGCAAGACATCGATGTCCGAGCTGCACAAGATCAGGGCACAGGTGACCTCGGTCGAACCGACAGTGCTGAGGCATGAGTCCATCAGAGGAGCGGGGAGGCAGTGCACGCGATTGCAGCCAGTTATTAGGCCAAATGAGGTCAGCTCCTGTGACGCTAAGTGACACTAAGTGACGGTAAGTGACCGTAAGTGTTAGTAAGTGACCGTAAGTGTTGGTAAGTGACTGTAAGTGACGTTAAGTGACACTAAGTGACGGTAAATGACGCCAAAAATCCTGAATGCACACGCCTGGAGGGGGCTTGCAGGAGGTCCTCACGTCTCGGGCCCCAGTGCGTTCCTTTGACTCCGTGCTGCCTGTAGTGGGGTAACTTGGACACCGACCGGCCGGTTGACCGGTCAGGAAGTAACCCGTTGACCGGCCATCTGACCGTTCACCGGCAGACCGGTGGCCGCGCCGGTTGACCGGCCCTCTGCCCGCAAACCCGCACACAACGCGCTGTTTTCCACACCTCTACGAGGTTGCCCCGATATTTTCCACATCTCTGCGAATTTGCCCCGATATTTTCCACACCTCTACGAGGTTGCCCCGACATTTTCCACACCTCTGCGAGGTTGCCCCGATATTTTCCACACCTCTGCGAGGTTGCCCCGACATTTTCCACACCTCTACGAGGTTGCCCCGATATTTTCCACATCTCTGCGAGGTTGCCCCAATACTTTCCACACCTCGACGAGGTTGCCCCGATATTTTCCACACCTCTGCGAGGTTGCCCCGACATTTTCCACACCTCTACGAGGTTGCCCCGATATTTTCCACATCTCTGCGAGGTTGCCCCAATACTTTCCACACCTCGACGAGGTTGCCCCGATATTTTCCACACCTCTGCGAGGTTGCCCCGACATTTTCCACACCTCTACGAGGTTGCCCCGATATTTTCCACATCTCTGCGAGGTTGCCCCAATATTTTCCACACCTCTGCGAGGTTGCCCCGATATTTTCCACATCTCTGCGAGGTTGCCCCGATATTTTCCACACCTCTACGAGGTTGCCCCGACATTTTCCACACCTCTGCGAGGTTGCCCCGATATTTTCCACACCTCTGCGAGGTTGCCCCGACATTTTCCACACCTCTACGAGGTTGCCCCGATATTTTCCACATCTCTGCGAGGTTGCCCCGATATTTTCCACACCTCTACGAGGTTGCCCCGACATTTTCCACACCTCTGCGAGGTTGCCCCGATATTTTCCACATCTCTGCGAGGTTGCCCCAATATTTTCCACACCTCTGCGAGGTTGCCCCGATATTTTCCACACCTCTACGAGGTTGCCCCGATATTTTCCACATCTCTGCGAGGTTGCCCCGACATTTTCCACACCTCTACGAGGTTGCCCCGATATTTTCCACATCTCTGCGAGGTTGCCCCGATATTTTCCACACCTCTACGAGGTTGCCCCGACATTTTCCACACCTCTGCGAGGTTGCCCCGATATTTTCCACACCTCTGCGAGGTTGCCCCGACATTTTCCACACCTCTACGAGGTTGCCCCGATATTTTCCACATCTCTGCGAGGTTGCCCCAATACTTTCCACACCTCGACGAGGTTGCCCCGATATTTTCCACACCTCTGCGAGGTTGCCCCGACATTTTCCACACCTCTACGAGGTTGCCCCGATATTTTCCACATCTCTGCGAGGTTGCCCCAATATTTTCTTGCGTATCCGTCAGGTGGACCACCGGGTGGGGAGAGATCCGGTGTGAGGCACTTGGGTCCGTCCAGGTGGGCAGGGGGAACCTGGGGGCGGGGGGCCTCAAAACCCGTCTACCAGTGCCGCTTCTAATCTCGTCGGTCTTGTCCCAACCACCACCAGCCAGCCCAGAACGCCCTGACGCTGCGACCTCGTCGATTTTTCCGTTTCGCCCATCCGCCCAACTCCGCCAACCCAACCAGCCCTACCCTTTCTCCCAGTCAGGGCGGTACTCACACGAGCGGCAAAGCGCTGGGGGAGGGGGGGGGGGGACATCAATAGGGGAGGGGAGGGGAGGGGGGAGGAAGGGAGGGGAGGAAGGGGGGGGGGGGGGTTATGTTGTTTCTAACCCAGACCTGCTGTGCAGAGCCCGGGGGAGGGGGTGGCCAGCCCCTGTCTAACCATTCACAACGGCCACCTGCACACATCTATGAAAGGGGGGGGGGGAAGGTCCCGGGGGGGGGGGGGGGGGGCCCGATATTTTCCACACCTCTGCGAGGTTGCCCCGATATTTTCCACACCTCTGCGAGGTTGCCCCGACATTTTCCACACCTCTACGAGGTTGCCCCGATATTTTCCACATCTCTGCGAGGTTGCCCCGATATTTTCCACACCTCTGCGAGGTTGCCCCGACATTTTCCACACCTCTACGAGGTTGCCCCGATATTTTCCACATCTCTGCGAGGTTGCCCCAATATTTTCCACACCTCTGCGAGGTTGCCCCGATATTTTCCACACCTCTACGAGGTTGCCCCGATATTTTCCACATCTCTGCGAGGTTGCCCCGATATTTTCCACACCTCTACGAGGTTGCCCCGACATTTTCCACACCTCTGCGAGGTTGCCCCGATATTTTCCACACCTCTGCGAGGTTGCCCCGACATTTTCCACACCTCTACGAGGTTGCCCCGATATTTTCCACATCTCTGCGAGGTTGCCCCAATATTTTCCACACCTCTGCGAGGTTGCCCCGATATTTTCCACACCTCTACGAGGTTGCCCCGATATTTTCCACATCTCTGCGAGGTTGCCCCGACATTTTCCACACCTCTACGAGGTTGCCCCGATATTTTCCACATCTCTGCGAGGTTGCCCCAATACTTTCCACACCTCTGCGAGGTTGCCCCGATATTTTCCACACCTCGACGAGGTTGCCCCGATATTTTCCACACCTCTGCGAGGTTGCCCCGACATTTTCCACACCTCTACGAGGTTGCCCCGATATTTTCCACATCTCTGCGAGGTTGCCCCGACATTTTCCACACCTCTACGAGGTTGCCCCGATATTTTCCACATCTCTGCGAGGTTGCCCCAATACTTTCCACACCTCTGCGAGGTTGCCCCGATATTTTCCACACATCGACGAGGTTGCCCCGATATTTTCCACATCTCTGCGAGGTTGCCCCAATATTTTCCACACCTCTGCGAGGTTGCCCCGATATTTTCCACATCTCTGCGAGGTTGCCCCGATATTTTCCACACCTCGACGAGGTTGCCCCGACATTTTCCACACCTCTGCGAGGTTGCCCCGACATTTTCCACACCTCTACGAGGTTGCCCCGATATTTTCCACATCTCTGCGAGGTTGCCCCGATATTTTCCACATCTCTGCGAGGTTGCCCCGATATTTTCCACATCTCTGCGAGGTTGCCCCAATACTTTCCACACCTCTGCGAGGTTGCCCCGATATTTTCCACACCTCTGCGAGGTTGCCCCGACATTTTCCACACCTCTACGAGGTTGCCCCGATATTTTCCACATCTCTGCGAGGTTGCCCCAATACTTTCCACACCTCTGCGAGGTTGCCCCGATATTTTCCACACCTCGACGAGGTTGCCCCGATATTTTCCACATCTCTGCGAGGTTGCCCCAATATTTTCCACACCTCTGCGAGGTTGCCCCGATATTTTCCACATCTCTGCGAGGTTGCCCCGATATTTTTTTTTTTTTTAATCTCGTCGGTCTTGTCCCAACCACCACCAGCCAGCCCAGAACGCCCTGACGCTGCGACCTCGTCGATTTTTCCGTTTCGCCCATCCGCCCAACTCCGCCAACCCAACCAGCCCTACCCTTTCTCCCAGTCAGGGCGGTACTCACACGAGCGGCAAAGCGCTGGGGGAGGGGGGGGGGACATCAATAGGGGAGGGGAGGGGAGGGGGGAGGAAGGGAGGGGAGGAAGGGGGGGGGGGGGGTTATGTTGTTTCTAACCCAGACCTGCTGTGCAGAGCCCGGGGGAGGGGGTGGGCAGCCCCTGTCTAACCATTCACAACGGCCACCTGCACACATCTATGAAAGGGGGGGGGGGAAGGTCCCGGGGGGGGGGGGGGGGGTGGGGGGTGGTGGGGGTGGGGACGCTGCTCCGCCTACTCGCCCCGCTCCACCTCCGTCTGCAGCTTGCGCATGTAGACGCGCAGGCTGACCCCCGGCTCCCTCGTCTGGTTCCCGGGCTCGGCCTGCGCGCCCCCTTGCAGGATGCGCGCCTGCAGCCACTCCGCCGCTACGTCACCTGCCACCCTGGGCGAGAGGGGGCAAAGGCCATAGCTGGGGTGGAAGCAGTGCCTCCACGCCTCGACGGTGCGGGGGATGGCTCCTCCCATCGAGACGCAGGGGGCCATGCCGCGGGCCCGCGCTACCACCCCCTCGGCCCAGACACGGGACGCCGCAAGCTCCTGCAGAGCGGGGATGTTCGCCGCGGGCGTCTCGTCGTCCCCGTAGGCGTCGATGGCCTGGAGGTCGTCCTCGGGCTCCCACACGTTCGCCGGGTCGTCGTCGAACTCCATGGGGCCCGCCGCGTCACCCTGACGCAGCTCCTCCAGGCGTCTCGAGGACGCGGCCGTCCGGCTGCGGCGCTGCCCGTCCCGGCGGGCCTGCGCGGCGTTGCGCATCATCGTCGCAGCAACCCCCTGGATCCCGCCAGCCCCACCGGGGGCTGTTCCGCCAGAGGTGCCAGAGGGGGCTGTGTTGAAGGTGTGGGAGCCTCCGCCCTGGCGGCGCCGCGCGGCCTGAGCGGGGCCAGACGGCTGGGCGCCTGCCGCCGTGACCGGAGCCGCAGAGGGCACACCAGAGGGGGCTGTGTTTGAGGTTTGGGAGCCTCCGCCCTGGTGGTTCTCTGTGGCCCCCGACCCCGACGGCGGGCACTCTGCATGTTGGGCCTGCCCCTGCATGGGGGCTGGGGCAGCCCGGGAGGCACTCTCCGCCGGGGGCACGCTGTGGCCGTGGGTCGCGGAGGGCGCACCAGAGGGGGCTGTGTTTGAGGTTTGGGAGCCTCCGCCCTGGTGCATCTCCACGTCCTGGCCGGGAGCGACCGGCTCCTCCGCCACTTCCTCCTTCACCCGCGTTGGATGGTGCGCAGCCCCCGACGAGTCGTGCGGGGCACTCGGCTGCCTGGGCCCCATCGGCGTGTCGTGCATGCGGCTCGGGATGGGCTTCCGCCGGCGGGGGCGCGCCCGGGCGGACTCCAGGACCTCCCGCAGATCCGGAGTGACCGCGGGTTGCTCCGCAGGGTCTGGAGCGTCGACATCCACCGCCACCCGGTCAATGTAGCCTGGGCACCGCTCACCCCGCACTGCGCATGACGCGCACACTTTGCGCCAGCATCTGCCACACGCGTGATGCCTCGCGGAGCGGTCGAACGGGCGGCGGCACTTCTCGCACTCCTCCACCTGGCCCGCCGAGCCCCCCTGACGCACCATCTGCATGGGACTATCACCATCGCACCCCGTGACATCCGCTGCCATCGGCTTCGGGGGAAGACCCGCCAGGTGCTGACGCATGGGCTCCGGCATAACTAGGGGCACGTAGTGCCCATGTTGCCCCCCCGTCCTCCGCAGACAGTGGGCGTCCACCACTGCACCCGCACCTACTGGGGACAGAAGCATCGGCTGGTGGTTGTCGATGAGCACGAGGACGACGCATCTGGTCACGCGCGCAGCCGCCGCCAGGGCGATGAAGTCCGCCCAGGTGCGCACGTCGTCGCTCCCTGCGCGCATCATCTGCTCGGCCCACTGGTTCGGACCCTCCTCCACCCGCATCCGGAGGTCCGGGTCGCGCATCGCCCTGCGGACTGCCTCTTGGCGCAGCCACCCGCTGGATTGCTTCACCGATCGGGCACCCAGCGTGGCCAACGCATCAAAAGCACAGTCCCCCACCC
>OY723315.1:1276547-1302193 GCA_963210315.1 Rhynchopus euleeides | reverse complement strand
CACACCTCGACGAGGTTGCCCCGACATTTTCCACACCTCTGCGAGGTTGCCCCGACATTTTCCACACCTCTACGAGGTTGCCCCGATATTTTCCACATCTCTGCGAGGTTGCCCCGATATTTTCCACATCTCTGCGAGGTTGCCCCAATACTTTCCACACCTCTGCGAGGTTGCCCCGATATTTTCCACACCTCGACGAGGTTGCCCCGATATTTTCCACATCTCTGCGAGGTTGCCCCAATATTTTCCACACCTCTGCGAGGTTGCCCCGATATTTTCCACATCTCTGCGAGGTTGCCCCGATATTTTCCACATCTCTACGAGGTTGCCCCGATATTTTCCACATCTCTGCGAGGTTGCCCCGATATTTTCCACATCTCTGCGAGGTTGCCCCGATATTTTCCACACCTCTACGAGGTTGCCCCGATATTTTCCACACCTCGACGAGGTTGCCCCGATATTTTCCACACCTCTGCGAGGTTGCCCCGACATTTTCCACACCTCTACGAGGTTGCCCCGATATTTTCCACATCTCTGCGAGGTTGCCCCAATATTTTCCACACCTCTGCGAGGTTGCCCCGATATTTTCCACATCTCTGCGAGGTTGCCCCGATATTTTCCACACCTCTACGAGGTTGCCCCGACATTTTCCACACCTCTGCGAGGTTGCCCCGATATTTTCCACACCTCTGCGAGGTTGCCCCGACATTTTCCACACCTCTACGAGGTTGCCCCGATATTTTCTTTTTTTCGCGTATCCGTCAGGTGGACCACCGGGTGGGGAGAGATCCGGTGTGAGGCACTTGGGTCCGTCCAGGTGGGCAGGGGGAACCTGGGGGCGGGGGGCCTCAAAACCCGTCTACCAGTGCCGCTTCTAATCTCGTCGGTCTTGTCCCAACCACCACCAGCCAGCCCAGAACGCCCTGACGCTGCGACCTCGTCGATTTTTCCGTTTCGCCCATCCGCCCAACTCCGCCAACCCAACCAGCCCTACCCTTTCTCCCAGTCAGGGCGGTACTCACACGAGCGGCAAAGCGCTGGGGGAGGGGGGGGGGGGACATCAATAGGGGAGGGGAGGGGAGGGGAGGGGGGAGGAAGGGAGGGGAGGAAGGGGGGGGGGTTATGTTGTTTCTAACCCAGACCTGCTGTGCAGAGCCCGGGGGAGGGGGTGGCCAGCCCCTGTCTAACCATTCACAACGGCCACCTGCACACATCTATGAAAGGGGGGGGGGGGGAAGGTCCCGGGGGGGGGGGTGGTGGGGGTGGGGACGCTGCTCCGCCTACTCGCCCCGCTCCACCTCCGTCTGCAGCTTGCGCATGTAGACGCGCAGGCTGACCCCCGGCTCCCTCGTCTGGTTCCCGGGCTCGGCCTGCGCGCCCCCTTGCAGGATGCGCGCCTGCAGCCACTCCGCCGCTACGTCACCTGCCACCCTGGGCGAGAGGGGGCAAAGGCCATAGCTGGGGTGGAAGCAGTGCCTCCACGCCTCGACGGTGCGGGGGATGGCTCCTCCCATCGAGACGCAGGGGGCCATGCCGCGGGCCCGCGCTACCACCCCCTCGGCCCAGACACGGGACGCCGCAAGCTCCTGCAGAGCGGGGATGTTCGCCGCGGGCGTCTCGTCGTCCCCGTAGGCGTCGATGGCCTGGAGGTCGTCCTCGGGCTCCCACACGTTCGCCGGGTCGTCGTCGAACTCCATGGGGCCCGCCGCGTCACCCTGACGCAGCTCCTCCAGGCGTCTCGAGGACGCGGCCGTCCGGCTGCGGCGCTGCCCGTCCCGGCGGGCCTGCGCGGCGTTGCGCATCATCGTCGCAGCAACCCCCTGGATCCCGCCAGCCCCACCGGGGGCTGTTCCGCCAGAGGTGCCAGAGGGGGCTGTGTTGAAGGTGTGGGAGCCTCCGCCCTGGCGGCGCCGCGCGGCCTGAGCGGGGCCAGACGGCTGGGCGCCTGCCGCCGTGACCGGAGCCGCAGAGGGCACACCAGAGGGGGCTGTGTTTGAGGTTTGGGAGCCTCCGCCCTGGTGGTTCTCTGTGGCCCCCGACCCCGACGGCGGGCACTCTGCATGTTGGGCCTGCCCCTGCATGGGGGCTGGGGCAGCCCGGGAGGCACTCTCCGCCGGGGGCACGCTGTGGCCGTGGGTCGCGGAGGGCGCACCAGAGGGGGCTGTGTATATCTATAAAGGTGTATATTTTCCACATCTCTGCGAGGTTGCCCCAATATTTTCCACACCTCTGCGAGGTTGCCCCGATATTTTCCACATCTCTGCGAGGTTGCCCCGATATTTTCCACACCTCTACGAGGTTGCCCCGACATTTTCCACACCTCTGCGAGGTTGCCCCGATATTTTCCACACCTCTGCGAGGTTGCCCCGACATTTTCCACACCTCTACGAGGTTGCCCCGATATTTTCCACATCTCTGCGAGGTTGCCCCAATATTTTCCACACCTCTGCGAGGTTGCCCCGATATTTTCCACACCTCTACGAGGTTGCCCCGATATTTTCCACATCTCTGCGAGGTTGCCCCGACATTTTCCACACCTCTACGAGGTTGCCCCGATATTTTCCACACCTCGACGAGGTTGCCCCGATATTTTCCACACCTCTGCGAGGTTGCCCCGACATTTTCCACACCTCTACGAGGTTGCCCCGATATTTTCCACATCTCTGCGAGGTTGCCCCAATATTTTCCACACCTCTGCGAGGTTGCCCCGATATTTTCCACACCTCTACGAGGTTGCCCCGATATTTTCCACATCTCTACGAGGTTGCCCCGATATTTTCCACACCTCTGCGAGGTTGCCCCGATATTTTCCACACCGAGGCAGGGGCAGCAGTTGGCACTTGGCCAGGTTCACGGTGTTTGCACGAGCGCCAGACAGTGGCGTGGGGCGGGGGAATTGGAGTAGAAGGAAGCACAGGGTGGGATTGGGGGGGGTGGGGGGCAGCAGTTGTCGGGGTGGTCAGTGAGAGTGTGGGAGTGCGAATTATTCCCATAGCAAACGGGGCAACCTCGCAGAGGTGTGGAAAATATCGGGGCAACCTCGTAGAGGTGTGGAAAATATCGGGGCAACCTCGCAGAGGTGTGGAAAATATCGAGGCAACCTCGCAGAGGTGTGGAAAATATCGGGGCAACCTCGCAGAGGTGTGGAAAATATCGAGGCAACCTCGCAGAGGTGTGGAAAATATCGGGGCAACCTCGCAGAGGTGTGGAAAATATCGAGGCAACCTCGCAGAGATGTGGAAAATATCGGGGCAACCTCGCAGAGGTGTGGAAAGTATCGGGGCAACCTCGTAGAGGTGTGGAAAATATCGGGGCAACCTCGCAGAGGTGTTGAAAATATCGGGGCAACCTCGCAGAGGTGTGGAAAATATCGAGGCAACCTCGCAGAGGTGTGGAAAATATCGGGGCAACCTCGTAGAGGTGTGGAAAATATCGGGGCAACCTCGCAGAGGTGTGGAAAATATCGAGGCAACCTCGCAGAGGTGTGGAAAATATCGGGGCAACCTCGTAGAGGTGTGGAAAATATCGGGGCAACCTCGCAGAGGTGTGGAAAATATCGAGGCAACCTCGCAGAGATGTGGAAAATATCGGGGCAACCTCGCAGAGGTGTGGAAAGTATCGGGGCAACCTCGTAGAGGTGTGGAAAATATCGGGGCAACCTCGCAGAGGTGTGGAAAATATCGGGGCAACCTCGCAGAGGTGTGGAAAGTATCGGGGCAAGCTCGCAGAGGTGTGGAAAGTATCGGGGCAACCTCGTAGAGGTGTGGAAAATATCGAGGCAACCTCGCAGAGGTGTGGGAAATATCGGGGCAACCTCGCAGAGGTGTGGAAAATATCGGGGCAACCTCGCAGAGGTGTGGAAAGTATCGGGGCAACCTCGTAGAGGTGTGGAAAGTATCGGGGCAACCTCGCAGAGGTGTGGAAAATATCGGGGCAACCTCGCAGAGATGTGGAAAATGTCGGGGCACCGATCGTGATCGACAGCACTGTCGTTCACATGCTTGTCGGGTGGGAAATATGTCCCTTCTCAGCTCTCTCTGTGCATTCACGATCAGTCCTGCGGGATTCACATCGACCACGCTCGGTTTTCTGCCATTACGGGGCTTGGTCAGCTCAGAACACGAGAAAACCAACGACTCCCTGAGTGACTGTAAGTGACACTAAGTGACGGTAAGTGACTGTAAGTGACTGTAAGTGACGCTAAGTGACGGTAAGTGACCGGTAAGTGACACTAAGTGACGCTAAGTGACCTTAAGTGACGCTAAGTGACGCTCTGTGACTGTAAGTGACGTGCGGTGACTGTAAGTGAAGCTAAGTGACCGTAAGTGACAGTAAGTGACGACAAAAAAGCGGAAAAAATGGGACAGTCACCTGACCTCAGTTGGCCTAAGTTATCGCGCAAAGTATGGGAAAATAGCCTTTGCTTAGGTGTGTGTGTGCGGGTGTGTTGATAAGACTTTGAAAGGTGTGTCAGGCCTGTGAAGACAGCCGCAGCCCAAGTTGCGTGTAGTGCGGGTGGCGTTGCCTTCTCTGGGCCCACAAGGGTAGGGGCTGGCATACTGGCCAGCCACACACACCCTCTCCACCCCCCCTGCCACACATCCCAGAAATATTCACATGCGTCTTGGATTTGCCCTCCAGCAGAATCCATTTGCAACGCCACTTCGCAAAAAAAAAAATGGGGGGATGTACCCACCCACCCACCCACCCCAAAGATGGAAAAAATATATTAAATTGTATTTTATTGTATTTTATTGGGGGCCTTCGCTACCAAGTGTGACTGAGTGAGAAAAAGTGAGCCACGGCCCACTTCCCCTCACTGGCTGACGAGCTGTGACGAGCCGTGACTGGTAGCGAGGGCCCCCATTAAATTGTATTTTATTGTATTTTATTGGGGGCCCTCGCTACCAGTCACGGGTCGTCACGGCTCGTCAGTGAGTCAGGGGGCTTTTTTGGCTGGCCTGGGGAGAAGGGTGAATTTTCAGGTTTTTGGCTGACTACGAGTCACTACGAGTCACTTGACTGGTAGCGAGGCCGGTCTGGAACTCCGGGTGGGGACTTGGCACAATATGAGAAAATTCCACCCAGAGGTCCAGACCGGCCTCGCTACCAGTCACGTGACTCGTAGTGACTCGTAGTGACTCACAGTGGTCCCCACCTCCTGTAGGGGCACTCCCCGATTCCCCCCAGCAAATTAGTGTACTTGGTTGATTCCCCCCGATTCCCCCCAGTACATTGTCGTACTTAGACGATTCCCCCCGATTCCCCCCAGTACAGTGTCGTACTTGGACGATTCCCCCCGATTTCCCCCAGTACATTGTCATACTTGGACGATTCCCCCCGATTCCCCCCAGTACATTGTCGTACTTGGACGATTCCCCCCGATTTCCCCCAGTACATTGTCGTACTTGGACGATTCCCCCCGATTCCCCCCAGTACATTGTCGTACTTGAACGATTCCCCCCGATTCCCCCCAGTACATTGTCATACTTGGACGATTCCCCCCGATTCCCCCCAGTACATTGTCATACTTGGACGATTCCCCCCGATTCCCCCCAGTACATTGTTATACTTGGACGATTCCCCCCGATTCCCCCCAGTACATTGTCGTACTTGGACGATTCCCCCCGATTCCCCCCAGTACAGTGTCGTACTTGGACGATTCCCCCCGATTCCCCCCAGTACATTGTCGTACTTGGACGGTTCCCCCCGATTCCCCCCAGTACAGTGTCGTACTTGGACGATTCCCCCCGATTTCCCCCAGTACATTGTCGTACTTGGACGATTCCCCCCGATTCCCCCCAGTACATTGTCATACTTGGACGATTCCCCCCGATTCCCCCCAGTACATTGTCATACTTGGACGATTCCCCCCGATTCCCCCCAGTACATTGTCGTACTTGGACGATTCCCCCCGATTCCCCCCAGTACATTGTCATACTTGGACGATTCCCCCCGATTCCCCCCAGTACATTGTCATACTTGGACGATTCCCCCCGATTCCCCCCAGTACATTGTCGTACTTGGACGGTTCCCCCCGATTCCCCCCAGTACAGTGTCGTACTTGGACGATTCCCCCCGATTTCCCCCAGTACATTGTCGTACTTGGACGATTCCCCCCGATTCCCCCCAGTACATTGTCATACTTGGACGATTCCCCCCGATTCCCCCCAGTACATTGTCATACTTGGACGATTCCCCCCGATTCCCCCCAGTACATTGTCGTACTTGGACGATTCCCCCCGATTCCCCCCAGTACATTGTCATACTTGGACGATTCCCCCCGATTCCCCCCAGTACATTGTCATACTTGGACGATTCCCCCCGATTCCCCCCAGTACATTGTTATACTTGGACGATTCCCCCCGATTCCCCCCAGTACATTGTCATACTTGGACGATTCCCCCCGATTCCCCCCAGTACATTGTCGTACTTGGACGATTCCCCCCGATTCCCCCCAGTACATTGTCGTACTTGGACGATTCCCCCCGATTCCCCCCAGTACATTGTCATACTTGGACGATTCCCCCCGATTCCCCCCAGTACATTGTCGTACTTGGACGATTCCCCCCGATTTCCCCCAGTACATTGTCATACTTGGACGATTCCCCCCGATTCCCCCCAGTACATTGTTATACTTGGACGATTCCCCCCGATTCCCCCCAGTACATTGTCATACTTGGACGATTCCCCCCGATTCCCCCCAGTACATTGTCGTACTTGGACGATTCCCCCCGATTCCCCCCAGTACATTGTCATACTTGGACGATTCCCCCCGATTCCCCCCAGTACATAGTCGTACTTAGCGGATTCCCCCGTGCTGGGGGGAATTGGGGGAAATCCGCCAAGTATGACTGTGTACTGGGGGGAATCGGGAGATTTAGTGAATAGTGCGGAGCAAGTATCTTCGCGCGACGCGAGAAGCACAACAAAGCAATAATTTGCCCAGAGGGCCGGAGAGGGGAGGGGGGACAGCCTGCCTAGTCAAGATCTGCGAGAGGGGCCGCTGCTGGTGCATCAGGGCGATCACCTCGCCCATGCCCCCACCCGCCGCCGGCTGCTGGGGGGCCACCGAGGAGGAGGCCACCGGGGCCGTGGACTCCCCGCGGAGGCGCGCCACCGACTCCACCTGCCCCGTGCACAGCTGCACCGTCGCCAGCAGCCTCACCAGCGCGATCCCCGACCAGTCGCCGACCCCCTGGACGAGCGCGTCCAGGGCCGACGGGAGGATGCGGTCCTGCGCGATGTTCTTCGTCGCAGCCTCCGCGAGCAAGCTCCTCAGGGTGCCGAGGAGGGCGGGATACGGCACCTTCTGCCGGACGAGGCCCGCCTGCACCACGTCGACGTTCACCGCCGCGAGCTGCGCGGTCGGGGGGGACCAGTCGTACGACTGCCCTTTCCCCCCCTCCAGGTGCGCCTCCAGCTCGGCCAGAGTCTTGCACTCTGTCATTGTTGTGTGTGTGTGCGGGTGTTTAAAAGGCGAGAGGGGCCGAGCACCAACGCACACACAACCCGATGTCCTGATGAAGGGTCGTGGTGGTCGCGCCCCCGTCCAACCGTGCAACGCACGTGGCGGAAACTGCACTATGCAGCAACAGTGATGAGAAACAACACAGCAAAAACAGCAAGCAAACAGCAACAGAAACCTCGCGCGCGCCGCTCCTCCCTATTCTAAATCTCCCTTACCGTGGCGAAGCCACTCGACTAAAGTCGTTCGTAGGGGGAATCGTCCAAGTACGACAATGTACTGGGGGGAATCGTCCAAGTACGACAATGTACTGGGGGGAATCGGGGGGAATCGTCCAAGTATGACAATGTACTGGGGGAAATCGGGGGGAATCGTCCAAGTACGACAATGTACTGGGGGGAATCGGGGGGAATCGTCCAAGTATGACAATGTACTGGGGGAAATCGGGGGGAATCGTCCAAGTACGACAATGTACTGGGGGGAATCGGGGGGAATCGTCCAAGTATGACAATGTACTGGGGGAAATCGGGGGGAATCGTCCAAGTATGACAATGTACTGGGGGAAATCGGGGGGAATCGTCCAAGTACGACAATGTACTGGGGGGAATCGGGGGGAATCCGCCAAGTACACGAATGTACTGGGGGGAATCGGGGGAAATCCGCCAAGCCTGACTATGTTCTGGGGGGAATCGGGGGGAATCCGCCAAGCATGACTATGCGCTGGGGGGAATCGGGGGAAATCCGCCAAGTATGACTATGTACTGGGGGGAATCGGGGGGAATCCGCCAAGTACACGAATGTGCTGGGGGGAATCGGGGGGAATCGGAGATTTAGTGAATAGTGTGGAGCAAGTATCTTCGCGCGACGCGAGAAGCACAACAAAGCAATAGTTTGCCCAGAGGGCCGGAGAGGGGAGGGGGGCCAGCCTGACTAGTCAAGATCTGCGAGAGGGGCCGATCACCAACGCACACACAACCCGATTTCCTGATGAAGGGTGGTGGTGGTCGCGCCCCCGTCCAACCGTGCAACGCACGTGGCGGAAACTGCACTATGCAGCAACAGTGATGAGAAACAACACAGCAAACAACAGCAACCAAGCAGCAACAAAAACCTCGCGCGCGCTCCTCCCTATTCCAAGTCTCCCTGACCGTGGCGAAGCCACTCGACTAAAGGCGTTCGTGGGGGGAATCCACCAAGTACACCAATGTCCCGGGGGGGATTGACAGGACATCCCCTGCCGGTCGGTTGTCCTGGTAAGCGTGGGCCATAGCAACCCGGAACCACAGTGCGTCGTGGGACGTTGGGGGTCCTCGCGCCGAGTCACTGTGAGTCACGAGTCGTCAGTTTTCAGCCAAACATGGCTGACTTCTCACTTTTTATCACTCGGCGAGGGCCCCCGTTGTGGGCCTCCCTGTTGAGGCGGCGCAGCTTCTCCCGTAGACGACGGATACCATCCTGCTTCGCGGCCTGCTGTACTCGCGTCGTAGCCGTCCCCCGTGCCTCCTTCCTGCTCCGTGCCTCCGTGAGCGCGGGGTGGGCCTACCACGCCGCTCAGCTCGCTTCTGACCAGGCGCACCATCGCCTCGGGGATCAGCCCCTCCGACGTTGTCCCTTAATACACTTCGCCTCCCCGTGCAGCGGGAACCGTCTCCTGCACCGATGTCCCACATTGGCCTTGGTGTCCGCACCCCCGCCATCGCCTTCACCAGCTTCTCCATGAAGCCGACCGCGAGGGGGGTGAAGGTAGCGCGTCGATGACCTCCGGGCCGTCCTCCAGCGCCCCTCTACGGGCGGATTTGGAGGGTGGCCCGGAGTCGGCGGTGTTGGACATCGGTGCGGGTGGATCGGCTCTGTACTCCGAGTCGCGGACCCACTCTAGACGAAGAGGGTGTCGCGGCCGTGTGGGGAACCAAAAACCTGGTGAAGGTTAGTGCCGAACGCCATGACAGCCTCGCCCGCCTGGAACACGTTGCGCCGTGACTGATTGCCTTGACCCACCCACCAAGGGGCCCCTGCACGTGCCTCCGGTACTGCGCCCCTGCTGGCCTCCTGTGTCCGACCGCCACGAGCTGCACTTGTGGTGTCGGCCAGCCGTACCACTGGCTCTTCGGACCACACACCTGCATGCGTGGGACCAGGGGGTTCCCTCCCCAGGGACGTCCGAGTCTCGTCGTTCGCAGTAGCACGTGGGATTTTCTCTGAAATTTGCACCAAATCGCCATGTTGTGAGTCAACCCTTCGATCTGAGCCACACCGAGATCGTCTTTTTCGAGAATCGGGGTCCAAATACGCTCCCCAGGCTAGGGACCCCCCAACTCCCCACACTCTTTTTTTGGGCGTTTTTCCGCTCATTTTTTCTCACTTTTTCTCACTCGGTAGCGAGGGCCCCCATTCGCCGGGATTTGAATAAAATACAATAAAATACAAGGTACCACTCACCTGCACACAAGCCCTCAAGACTCTTGGAGCGGCCTGACTATTTAGTGTCTTTGTCGCAGCAAGGGAGTTACGATACTGAAGGGGAGGTGCTACTGCCCGTGCAGGGCGACACCGCCTTAAAACTTGATAACCACACCAACCCGCACACCCTCCACTGCAGGCCACACTGCCCAGGTATGCCCGCGGGAAGGAGAGCCTGCTGGTCACAGAAGCACTTTAGTGAAGCAGCGGGGGGGAGAAAATGCAAGTTCTGCGATGAACTTGTCAAGGCGACGAGCGGCACCCGCATGAAGGCGCACCTCCGCCTATGCGAGAAGATCAGCAGTGCCGCCAAGGACGAGCTGAAGGCTGAGGATACTGCGCCGACCCCCGCAAAGCGCCCTGCATCAAGAACACCAGAGGGAAAGGCGCTGCCGAAGATCGCACGCATGCTCAACGCATGCCCCACCCCCACGGTCGCCGAGAAGGATGCGATCGTTGCTGCCTGGGCCAGATTTTTTTTTGGCTCAGGCACACCGTTCAGCCACGTGGAAGACAAGCTCTTCCTCGAGGCGTTGAACGCAACCCGCCCGGGGTTATCCCCGGAGCTCTTCTTCCCCAAGCGCCATTCGCTGGGAACGAAGTGGTTGGATCGCATCCACAAAGAAGAAGCGGAGCCTCAAATGAAAGACCTCCTCGCCGCAGCTCACATCGCCATCATGTGCGATGTGTGGAAGAACGACCGGTCGGAGAAGGTCTTCGCAGTCACTGCGATTGGGGATGGTAGCCCGGTGCTACTCCAGTCGGGTGTGCTGAGCGAGAAGCGGCACCGGGCGACGGAGTTCTTGGGCCACCTCAAGAAGATACACGAGCAGGTGTTGGGGAAGATCGTAGCCATCCTTGTCGACGGGGACTCCACAGCCGTTGCTTCGGCCAATCTGTTCAAGGCGTTCCAGACAGAAGCAGGCAGGCAGACGCCGTTCGTGTGCATCTGCGCGTGTCACACGGTAGCACGTGCGCTCAACGACTGCATCGGGGTGAGGACGGAAAGGAAGCGCGAGGCGAAGAACGAGTTCCACTTCGTCGCCGCACTTCTCTCTGCGCTGTCATCACAATTGCGCAACGTCGAGTTTCTATCCAAAACGTATGCGGAGAAACAACAGCAGTGCGGGCGCCGCAAATCAAAGAAGATGGTGAAGCCGGCGGTGACGAGGTGGCACACGTTCTCAACTGTGTGGAAGGAAGTTGAAGAGAACCGCAACGCGCTGCTGCTCATGAACCAAGAGGAGGCGGTGTGCTCCTCCTGCCCAGAAATCGGCAAGGTGCTCGACGCGACGTTCTGGGGTGTGTTCATGGGCTTGAAACCCTTTGTGGCAGGTGTCGGGGAGGTGATGAACTTCCTTGAGCAGGACGGATGCACCGCTGGGATGATCATTCCGGCACTTTCATACCTCATCGACTGCCTCAACGCCTGCAACCTCACCTCCGCTGCGAACAAGGCCAAGCTGGCCGCAGTGACGGAAAAGGTGAAAAAGAGACTGCAGAAGTATACCACCCACGAACAGGGGTGGCTCTGCGCAGCAACAGCACTGACGCCACTCTTCTTCGCCCCTGATCGTGAGAAGCAACCGACCTTCATCAAGGAGTTTACGCTGAAGCTGGATGTCAGGAAGGCGGCGCAGGCCTTCATCAAGAAGGTCAAAAACGCAGAGGCTGCAGCCGAGCTCCTAGAGCTCATAACACGAACGGGGGGTTTTGATGATGATTCCCTCTGGGACCTTGCGCAGGGAAGAAAGGCGTGCCAGTGGTGGAAGACTGTTGCACAACTCCACCCGACGTCGCAGGTCGCTCCCCTCGCTGCGATCCTCACTCGCATCCCCGCATCCACCAGCGCCGCAGAAAGAGTTTTTTCGACGATGGGCTGGATGTCGGAGCACCGCCGCCACCGCCTGACGGCTGCGAAAACCCACAAGCTCACGCTTGTGCACCGCAGCCTGAAGGCGAAGAAGACCGTCGTGGAGGAAGGGTGGTGGAACCTCGAAGAACTGGAGAACGACGAAAAGAATATGATGGTGATCGACGAGCAGGACCCACCGGCAGCGGGAGAGAGCGGCGGCGTCAACGCGGATGCGGGTGAGGCGGACGAGGAGAGTGGCAGCGAGACGTCGTGGGACTGAGGATACTTCGGTGGGTGGGGGATTGTGTTGTGTGTTGCGCGTTGTGTGTGGGGCGGGGTCAGGAGTTGTTCGTTCGTCTCTCCACGCAATCTCTTGGCCGTCGATACTCCTTTATTTGTTGCACTCGTGTGAGCAGAAAGTCACCCACCACAGCAATCATCCAAGCGTGCTCTACACCAGCCCCTGATTATCATTTCAGGGTTTGTGTGTAGAAGCGTCGACGCATCAACAAAATACAGGCAAATAGCGGTTGCTTCTGAATAGTGCTGTGACTTTTTAGATTTTTCTGATTTTCCCGGTGAAGCTGGCCCCTTCCTCGCCCGGGTCCCAGAGCGTGCCCCCTGTGGGTGCCTTACTCCTCTTCGGACCATGTGGTTCCCCAGCTTCATCCTTTCTTCCTCAGGCTGCCCCTGTGAATGGTAGACTGCAGCCTCTTTTTGCCGCCAGCACAGAGTCACGAGCCGCTCAACCCCGACCAGTGCGCGGTTTGTTTGCCCTATTGATGTTCGTGTAGTACATGTTCCATGTGAAGAGCCCGAAGAAGCAAAAGTAGGACCTGCTGCGCTAGCCCCGCCAAGCAGCTACAAAACGACAGGACGCGCGCAGGCACCGGGCCCCCTCTCCAATAGAGCGGCACCTCATCCCAGGAAATCCCCCACCCGGCGTTTAGATTCTGAGAGATCGCAGAGAGTCACCCACCAGGCCTTGCCTGTGTATTATATTATGTATTTTATTGTATTTTATTGGGGGCCTTCGCTACCAAGTGTGACTGAGTGAGAAAAAGTGAGCCACGGCGCACTTCCCCTCACTGGCTGACGAGCAGTGACGAGTAGTGACTGGTAGCGAGGGCCCCCATTGTATTTTATTATTTTGGGTCAGTGTATTTTTCCATCTTTGACCCACCCCCATCCGCTTCCGCCTTGCACCCTCCCGCCTCGCATGTCACCGCTGACACCTGACGCCAAGGGGGGAAAGTAGAACTGGATTCGTATCGTGCAGAGGATCACTTGTGGGGAGAACGAAAATATACAAACGAATCATTGGGGGGGTGGGTGGGGTTGGGCACCTCCCATCCCTGCACCTTGGCATGCACCGAAACTGTGTCCAGCACGAAGGGCCTTCGTAGCAAGCAGGAGGCACGCATCAGCAGAACAGTAGGCTGGCATGCATGCATGTGTTCGCCCAGGCCTGTGTTTGCTCAACGCGCTTCGGTGAAGCGGCAACCCCGCGAGTGTGTATCGTGGGGAAGGAAGGGGTGTAGGCGTGTGTACGGCAGCCAGGTCGTCGCGGAATATCTCCCAGAGTGACAGTGCGGCGCAGAGTCATCGCGGCTTCACTGGGTGAGCATAACCTAGCGCAGAGGAGGGAGGGGCCAGACGCCACTGTGGTGTCGAAAAGGCAGTCCTTCGGGACAGCGCCAACCCACCGAAACCAATCCTCGAGCGGTGCTTCTATTCGATGCTTGACTTCCACCGGACGGCCTGTTGGGGGGAGGGGTGTTGACATGATTCGTATGGTGTGCTGAGGCGGAGGATGTAGTCCCACCCCAAAAACACTGCTGGGGGAGAGCACGCAGGGACAGCATCGAGAGGGGGCATACCGCAGGGCGCATGGAGGAGGTCTTCGAGAGCTGCCACGTGTCGTAGGTGCTCAACGCTTCAAAGAACTGTGATGGGATGCGGTGTTGCAGCAGGCTGTGCGCAAGCACGGAAGTTCCTTCGGCACACCACCCTGCAAGCCGACCCCTCACCCCCTGCCCTGCACATTTTCCATACCTCCTTCCACGTGACAATGTTATCGCTGTCGAGATCGGACTCTCGCCACAGCCTCTCAGCATCGTCTGCGGAGATGACCTCTGAGTACACAGCACGCCCAGCAGCACGGTCCTTCATGCGCTTCCGGTGCTCGTCGGCTGACTCGACAATGCCACAGTCTGTGAGGCCCCTCACAAACTCCTGGCAGGATAGGCCGCCGCTCTTGTCCTTGTCCAGAAGGCGGAACATGTCATGCAGACGCACCTGTGCACGCGTCACGCATTCGATGATGTCCATCACGACCTTCGCCTTATGCCTTTCCTTCTCGAGGCTGTCCACTGTCGTCCGCACCACACTCAGCTCAATCAGGTTCCCCTTGTTCTCAGGGTTGTTCATGCTCAGCTTCACCAGCGACCTGTGGGGGGTGGTGGTTGTGGTTTGTGTTGGTCGAAGGTTTTGTCAGTGGCATGCCCCAGGCGCTCCTTAGCTGCAGGGGGCTGATGCGATGTGTCTGTTGAACCGAAACACACCACCCTTTTCCCTATCGATCAAGGTAGGTTGCAAGGGACAATCATCCAAAGAAAATACGACACCCCCCCCTCCCTCCCCCCCCCCCCTGCCGGGCGTCACTGGCAAAATACAACCGAATGTTTGCGATAACATACTCTGTTGTGACGGACCACGTCTGCTGGGCATCGGGCTTCTTGCCGAAGAGACGCATTGCACTTGCGAGGAATGTGTCCTTTGCCACAAGCCCCTTCCACGATGCATGGTCCAAATCCTTGAACAGGCTGTCGTACTGCTTGATGTTCGTCCGCTGCAAGTCCCAGATATCCAAGATCCCTGGCAGGAGGCAGGTGTGTCCCGAGTGGTCCTGCTTCATCTCCTCAGCCCACTCATCCGCATCCAGGAACCCGTCGTTGTTCTTATCCATATGCAGGAGGATGTAATAGATCTCCGTCATCGACAAGCCGGGGATGCTGTCACGCAGCGCCTGCGTCACCTCGTGATACGACAGCTTCTCCTGCTTGCGGTGGTGTGAGCTGCACGAGTCGTGGAGGAGCTTCTGCAGCGACACGGCACATGTGGCGATGCGTGACCTCCCGTAACCCATCCACTTGGCAGCCCAGCTCTTCATATAGTTGGTCGCGAGCTTGTTTTGGAACCTCTCCAGGAAGTGGATGTAGAAGATCATCCCGTTCTCCTCTGGCACCACCAGGTGCCGGGACAGCGAGAACCACGGGAGCTGCTCCCCCAGCACAGCCTGCATCGCACGAATGAAGTCACGCTTTGACACCGTCGCAGTCTTGCTCTCATCGATATTCTGGAACATCGCGAGCAGCTGGCTCCGTTTGACAAAAATCATCTCCCCGAGCCGCTGTATCGCGAGCTGCTTGATCTTCGCAATATCGTCCGCATCGTCCATCGCGGGGGGCCGGTTCCTCAGAAGGGATGACTCCATAGAGTCGGTCGAGACGTTGCCCAGAGCGTTGCAGGATCGGTGCGCGATGTCCTTCAGGGCGTTGATCTGCCCACGCCGGATGTAGAACTCTGAGAAGTTCATCTCCAGCTTCGGCAGGATCACGATGTAGCTCCCTAAGTTGTCGTCCTTCCCGCAGTACCGTGAGGCGGAGAAGACGGTGACGCACTTCCCGTGGTGCGTCGGGCGGTGCCCGCTCGACACCACCTCGTGCGACCGGATCAGCAGCTGCAGCCCATTCGTCTTCAAAAAGTCAGACGTGACATCCTCGTTGAACCAGACGCCTGCCCCCCGGGATGACATCACCGTCCGCGCCTTCATCTCCTTCGGGTCGCTCCACATCAGCGCCTGGAAAATCCGGTCCTCCCTCGTCACCGGCAGCTCCGCACCCCGGTTCTTCGAGCAGGGGCACTCGCGGAACCGGTTGATCTTCCTCAGCTCTGAGATCGTCACCCCCACGTCAATCGGCAGCCCCCCATGCACCACCGCAATGGTGTTGTTGATGATATGGCACAGCGGCAGGCTCTGAAACGACGTCTGCACAGCCTTATACGCGGCATCGCTGTACACGCTCACACACGCCTGGAGGAACCCATCCCTCCCAGCCGCCTTATTCACACGGTGCTCCTCGTGGTTCCCCCGGTTCAACCACACGGAATTGGGGTAGAGCAGCTTATAGGCGTAGAGAAGGATCAACACCTCACACTGCTCAGGACCCCTGTCCACAAAGTCTCCGTTGAAGAGGTAGTGCGTCTTCTCCGAAGGCTGCCCTTCGGAGAGAATCCACAGGAGGTCGTCGAGCTGTCCGTGGAGGTCCCCCACCACAACAAGCCTTCCGTCCTCCGGGACGCTGATGTGGACCGCAGAGTCCATTGGTGTGAAGAGAGCGGTGACCTCGTTGACCAGGTGGATGAACGTCCGCTCCTCTGGGAGCTGGCGTTTGTCGTGGTCGCCTTTGAGGTTGTCGATCATGGTGCGGAGCCAACCCTCAGGGGGGGCAAACCCTGCGTCGACGGAGACGGATATTGTGTTGAGGTCGAGGGAGAGGTCTGTTCCTGCGTCGGAGCCATCGTCGCTCATGATGTCGTGCTCCTGCCTGATTTCAAGAATCCGGAGCACGTCCGTGAAGAGGTAGTGTTCAAACTTCGACTGGAAAGGGGCCCACCGGGCAAACTTCCGCGCCTGCCTCCGCTGCTCCTCTCTGCGGACGAAGTGCAGCAGTGCTACCAGCTGCTCCTCCGCAGCTGCCTTTCCAGCCGCCCCAAACACCTTCGGGGGCCTCTTGATGTTGACAGGCTCGCGGGGCGAGCTCTCCTTCTCCGCAATCGGCACGCCCAGCGTGCTGCCCGCGCGCCCGTCGAGCGGCGGCGGGCGGTCCCCCTTCTTGTGGTGGTGGCTCCCCCCATCGGTGCCCGCCTTCAGAGGTGTGGTCGGGGGAACGCCCCGGCCCTCCTTCTTCTTATCATCGGAGCCGCAGTTGCCCATTTGCGGCGCGTCCCGCCCTGGGGTGGTGGGGGTGGTGGGATGAGGAGTTCAAGGGGGGAGGGGGTGCTACTGGCGTGTGGCAGGAGAGGTGGCGGGGTGAGGGGTGGGGTTGCTGCTGTTCGTTCCTTTCAGTCCGGTCCTGTCACCCGAATCCGTTCGTTTCTTTTCAGTGAGGGGGGAGGGGGGCGTGTGGTATCCTTTTTGAGCCAAGTTCAGAACGTGAAAAATAAAGAAGCAAACAAGACAAAACGCCCGCCGGTGTTCTCGGGTAAATGGAGGGGGGGGGGGGGGGGGACCGGGCGTTCTGACTTTGCTTTCTCTCATGGGGGTAGAAACTCCAGATGTGAGTGTTCTTCTGAAAATTTTAAACGAACGGAGCAGCGTGTGTCGTGGACAGCCGTACTTATGGACGATTTGAACGGTTTGATTACCCCCCACCCAACCCAACCCAACCCGCACACGACGCGGCATCACACCCCAAGTTGCCAGCAGGCGTCGTATCCCCCACGGGTTCTCCGAACCCCAATACAATATTTATCTTGTAAATAGCGCGTTACGAAACAGTGTACAAAACAGACACACACCCCTTCCGAGAGGGTGCATGCCACACAGTGCAGGCAGAAGGAAGCAACCCGTCAATCGAAGAAATGAGATGCGCGAGGAGGGGAGGGGGTGTAGTGCACGTTCCGCGCCGTTTCGCTCTCCGGATGAGGCTGGGCGGGGGGGGGGGGTATTTTCTTATCCTCGCTGGAGCGGCATGGGTTGGGGGGCAACACTGTAAAGGGCCCGGGTAACGAGAAGGGGAGGGGGTGCGGTAGTGAAGAAGAAAGAAGAAGAAGAGGAAAGAGGAAGAAGGGGTCAATATCAGAGCTGGCCCCCTTCTCCCCCTTTTCCCTCCAGGAATAAAAGGCAGAGGCAGGGGGGGGTGCATTCAGAAGAAGCCCCAAGGGAACACCCCACACCACAGGACAAATGCGGCGTATGTGTGGACCCTGGTTCCTCCCACCCACCCCACACCACAGACGAGCCGGGCACATGCATTGGGTCGACCTGTCAGAACGACGGGTGAAAATACGCACAGGCGGATCACCCGTGGTAATAACACCCGTCAGCCCGACAAATCGTTGGGTCGACTCGTCCATGGTGCAGATGACGAATGATCCCACCTCAAAAGGCAGGCATCGGCTCGAAACCGAGGTCAATCCCCGCATATTGCACTGGGGTTGCCGCGCTGCTCCGGTCTGAGGTTAGACAGGGCCGCGGGGTCAGCGATCGCATTGACGGTGCAAATGCCCTCCAATCGCTACGAGGTGCCGGGGCGCGCGAGGTGCGCTTCGGCGACGGGGTGGTGGAGCGCCGTGCGGCACACCGTGGCCTCTCCCCGTCCCTCGGTGACAGGCAGGGGCGTGCCGCACTGCCGAAGGTGCCCTTGGTGCTGCAGGTGCCGTTCTGCCCTATCCGATCCATCCTGTTGGTGTAGCTGCAGAAGGACTGCGTCCGTGCCACCGTCTCAGGCTGCGACCGCTCTATCCGGCAGTACGCCTCCGCCCTGTCCTGCTTCCTGCCCCCCGCGCGCAGCCCTGTCCGTGACCCGCACACATCGCTGCTTCGCAGAGGCGCCTTCCCGCCCCCCTCCTTCTCCACCCTCCTCAGGCAGTTCCGCTCTGACGTCGATCGGAACGCCGCAACCGCACTCGGTCTGCTGGACTGTGACAGTGGTGTTGGGGTGGATGGGTGGGTGGGGGGGTGGGGGGTGGTGGCACTAAAGATGAGGCAAGGCGGGGCGGAGTGAAAGAGAGGGTGGAACCGATCAAAATTACATGCGACAGCTGCAAGGGGGGGGGGGGCACGGGCCTTGTTTAGTGGGTTGCTGGTTCCGCAGGTTTCACGTCTCAGGGTGGGGAGGAGGGGCAGCAAGACCCCTACCGCATGCCCAGCGTCATACTTGTCTCTTTCGGAGGCCGTAGATACGCCGCTCAGCCTCGATGCGGGACCTGACTGACGACTGCCCTGACACGAGGGTCGCAAGGGACTCTGCAGACTTAACATAACTCCGTGCCTGTTGTTTGCATGGGAGGTGGGTGGGCAGTTAAAGCAGACGTGTGTGATGGCGCTTCCACATTGTAAAAACCCCAGCTGCCTCTTAAATTGACAGATCAGACATTTCTTCCTATCACTCCCCTGCTTATTGGCGCAGAGCTCACATAGCAACTGCTATGTGTGAGAAGTAGAAGTACGCCGATGCATACCGACATCAGCGAGTTCACACTGGCAGACATCCCCCGCGGGAGCAGTTCTCGTTCAGGAGGCGACGATGCAATCGAGATCGGAACCAGGGTCGGCGAATCGACGAGGGTGACCTGAACCATCGTGCCGATACCACCACGCCCTCCAACGCCGCAGGCGCCTCGGGCGTCCGGGACACCCACTGCCAACCCGTCTGATGGTGGGGTGTGTGGAGGGCAGGCCCTGTGTGTGAGGTGGGCCGACATGTGTGTCAGAACACAGCGGCAGGCTCTGCAAAGCTATCAAAGAAGTGCGGGCCAAATGCTACAAGCAATGTGGAGGCGGGGCCCGCGTGTGGTGGGTTGCTGATGATGGCAGCTCCAGGGGGGAGGGGGGGACACGTCAGGCTCAATAGTCAACGAAGCGCATGGTCGGACGGAGTGTACAGAATACTTAAGAAGGAAAGGACAAACGAAGGGGTGTAATCGGGGGTGGGGGGAGGAGCGTGATCGAGTGAGTGGGGCAAGCTTGAGGCCTACTTCTCTTCCGCAAATGGCAATACCCAAGTCGGGGGGGAACAAGCTCTGAACATTTCTTCCTACTACCACGTCTTGCTGGGCTTGCCCGAAGCGCTGTCCCCGCCATCTAGTTCGACACAGGAGTCGACAGGAGTCCTTTGTTGTGGCCAGACAATCTGCACACAGGCTTGACATGTGGAAGTGCACGAGAGTGGCGGGATACTGCAGCAGTCTCTCAGCCTTTCCCTGTCTTCCCCCGCTCGGTGACATACACAACGACACCCCGTCTCTCACAGGCAGGATAGGAGCAAGGCGTTCACAGATCTACTATGCCATGTGGTGAGGTGCATCCAGAGATGCATTGATTAGTTCGTTCACAACCCTGACATGGGTTCTCCGATAGGTTGTCGCAGTTTAGCAGAGTCCTCAAGAATCATCGCACCTTTTTTCACTTTATGTGTAGACACCCTGTCCAGCAACTGGGTTGAGAAACAGATACGGGCTACTTTTTGTTGAGCCTGAATGCGATCAGCTCTGCAAGCCACACCGCAAGAAATTCATGATGGCCCAGTGATCGCCTCCACGAATGCCCCGCCACATGGCCTGACAACAGAGGCTATTTTTTTTGCCGCAGTTTATCGAACATTATCAGAGGGTATTGCCCCACAGTGGTGACACACACTGAGCCAAGCAGCCACCTCCACCCTTCCCTCCCCCCCCGCCCCCACACACCCATCCCTTCAGACAAGAAACCCAATTTTCATGAGGATGGATCATAGAGTTCAGCACAGCAGTTTGACCGAACCGGCGCAGTCATTCCGTCCCTCCAGAAGGGTGTGCCCGGACATAGCTTTTTCAGGGCCCTGCCCCGCCTTCCCCCCAATTTGCGCACTACATGTGGCTCACACGCGTGCTTCGTTTCCAGGAGGGACAGGCTAAGACAGGCCCTGTGCATAGCGAGGAAGAATAGAAGGATATTTGGTTTGGTTACATTTAGGAGGCTAGCGTAGCAGCTGGAGTGGAGGTGGGCCCGCTTCTCCAGATCCGTGTGTCTGGGAAAACGGGGGTGGGAGGAGACCAGGGACACAGGCCATGATGTGTCGTGGTGTGGCACGCACAGAGCGCAGCAGAGACACAACAAATCAGTATACACCCACTGCAGCACACAGGTCACACGACCCAACTCCTCACCGGAATCACGGAAAGGCGGTGTGTGCCCCTGACGCAGAGTGCTGGAAGTGCTGGATTCGGGTTTTCCGGGGACACCAACGCCACCGCACCACACATGTGTAAGTGAAAACAGGGCAAAGGGCAGTCAGTCAACACTGGGCCCTCCCCAGCTGGCTGGTGGCGTTGGGCGTGGGGTGTGTGGGGTGTGAACCCCTGCAGGCGCTGCTGTGCGTTGGCGCATGTGTTGCGACCATCCCGAAAATCCGGAAGGCTAGGGGAGGAGGAGGCAGATCAATGTGCGGGGGGCTGCGTGAGCCCTTCGGGCACCGGCATGTTGGAGTGCGCAGCCACGCCGAGCTTCAGCGAGTCGATATCGAACACCTGTGTATGTGTGTGCCAAATTTCAATCAAGGATGAAGGTGCTGCCCGATAAGCCACACGTGATTCATTTTTGAAAAGGTGGTCGCCACACAAAACCACACTGTGTCCCGAACATACCGTGTAGATTGCACGGAAGAATGTGTCTCCGAAGATGAAAAGGTCGGGCATCATCGTGTCGGACAGCACCGACGGCACACACTCCGCGCCGTCTGACAGCAGCAGCAGCGACGACGGCAGGGTGTACCTCACACCACCGATCCCAATCTGCAGGTCCTTCGGCGGCCTGCACCCCTGCACGCCCAGGCGGCTGTTGATCCGTGTGATGTCAACTGGCGGCCCCAGCAGCAGAGACGTCCCGCTGTCGATCACCGCACGGCAGTCGGTGGTGCACCGTGTCCGCACCCGTTTCCCGCCAACCCAGAACCCATCGAACTGGATGATGAAGTAGAGGTACCTCCCGCGCAGGGGCACCAGGGGGACGTACTGCAGGGGGGCACGGTACATCTCGATGTTGGGCCCGCCGAAGGTCATCTGCGACGCTGCCTGCTCGCCTTCCGACGCGAGGTACATCGCCATCACCCTGCGCGAGATCCGGTTGCCCGCAAACAGCGAATCCAGCACCGTCGGCAGGTCGCCATCGGAAAGCGACTGCATCCCCAGACCCAGGATGCCATCCGCAAACGGGACGTTCTCGAAGAACGGCGCCACGGTGGTGGCGACACCGATAGGGTGTGTGGTGTTCGTCGCGCCGAAGTCGAGGATGTCCCTCCCGAGGAAGCCCGCACAGGACCCAGTCCCGTAGGTCAGCTGGAAGGTGCCGTCGCCACGCGACCCGCCTTCGGGGATCGGCTCCCACGACTCGCTGGCAGAGGGGCTGAAGAGATGCATGTTGCTGCAGCCGCGCATCTTGCACATGCTGCCGGCAACCCACGTGTTGGAGGACCCGGTGTCGACGATCAGCTCGTGCCTCCTCGGGGGTGTCCCCAGGTCGACAACCGCGAGGAACTCGGTGTTCCCCGAGTTGTGCAGCCCACGCCCCGTCAGCCGCCTCCCGTCATCCATGGGTGCCCCAAAGAGAATCCGCTCCACCCAGTCCTCCCAGGTCCAGGCGCGCATCAGCTCCTTCGAGTTGCGCAGCATCACCGTGGTGTTCCCCCTCACATGCGGCAGCACGTTGTGGTACGGGAAGTACTCATTCGCCTTGATCTTCCGTATCAGCCGCGCGTTCCGCTGGCGGTGCGTCCCCACAGGCACCAGACGCATCGAGACAACCTGCTGGTGGGGCAGCGTCCGGTGCTTCGCATCCCTGATGCGCACCGACCCCGCCTCCACACCACCCGCTGCCGCACCGCCGCCACCACCACCACCACCTGCCGGCGCAGGGGGCTCCCCAACAACACCACCCCCTGGCAGCGTCGGGGCCAGGGCCAGCGGAGGCTGTGGCGGCTGCTGCTGCTGCTGCTGTGGCTGTGGCTGCGGCTGTTCCACGCCTGTAGGTGCCTGTGGAGGTGTCGGGAGCGCCGGGGCCCCATCAGAAGATGTGTTGCTGGTGGCGGCGGCGGCGTCCCCCCCGCCGATGGCGTTTGATATGAACCCCTCGATGCTGCCCCCTGTGTGCGTCAGCACCGCGATGAGGACGCAGACGGAGACGAAAGCCAGGCCGTTCCACCCGCGGATCAGCGGCGTCTCCCGCACCGCCTCGGCGCTGAAGGCGATACCCGCCTCCCCTCCGCACGAAGCTTGCCGTGGCCTCGGGCTGGGGTCGTCACCCCCCATCGTCCCATACCCCGCATGCTGCCCACCCCCTCCGACCCTCACATTAAGCCGGCCATCCTCCTCCAGCGCCATTGAGTGGGATGTTGTGAGGGAGGGACAGAGAGAGAGGTGGGTGGTAGGGTGGTCGCACCGAGAGAGCGGAGCTCTGGTGTTGTGAGGAGGAGGAGGAGGGGGGAAGGGTGTGTTTGTTTGGCTTTCCCCCCCCCCCCCGTGGTACCCTCCCTCTGCAAAAAGGGGGGTGGGGGGGGGGGGGGTGGGTGGGTGGATGGGGTGGGGGTGTGGCAGAAGTGGAGGGGGGGTGGGTAATCTGTTGTGCATGGGTGTGTGAGTGGGTGAGGCATGCGTTACCACTCAAGGCATGTGCGGGAAAAAAAACCACCCCCCCCCCCCCCCCGACACGTTGCAATGCAGAAACGCAAAAGTGGGGGTTCTTGTGTGGGGGAGTGGGGGGCAGGGGCGTGTTGCGGCCAGCTCGGTTTGAATCCTCGCCAGTGACTGAGAGCAGGCGTCGGGGTTGGTTTTGTCTTCTTTTCCCGACGCGTGGTATTGAAGCTTAGTTCCGAAGAGAATGGAGGTAGTGGTGGTGGTGAGGTGGTTCACAGAATTCGCTTGACATTTTTTTTTGGCATCCACGACAGCCCTGACGTACACAACCAGGGCAGTGACGTACACAGTGTCGCCAGAAGGCGTTGTACTCCAATGGTCCTCAAGAGACGCATCTCATTTAGAACCCATCGAAATAACTTTTAGCATTGTCTCGTTCCGCTGATTTGCCTTTGTTTTTGGTGTCGACGACCAACTGCCTGACGTAACGACGATCAGGCAGTTGACATGCACCTTGCAAGCGTCTTCAAATAGCCTGCGTACATGGCATGACTCGCCCGAGGGAAACCTTGCCTGGGCACCACAACAGAAAGAAACAGAAGGGTATGGGCAGGGGGGTATGGTGGCAGTGGATTCCCGCCCGCCGCTGCGTGCCATTGCCGCGCAGCCTCTCCAGAATGCCTTGGGAGTGTGTCAGGTTCTCATGCCCCGGTCTATCGTCTAGGCTTCTGTTCGATGCCGACCCGCTACTCCAACACTGCCAACGATGCCTTTGTGATTTGTCGCAAATACACTGCATCGCAGCAGATAAAACCCCCCCACCCCCCAGTGCCTTGCCATGCCCAATGCCTGGCCTTCGATTTTGAAAAAATAAGGCTACAAAGCAAGCTTTGCTGCTGGGTTCATGGCAAAAAAATAAAGCACACCACAGCGCACCTGACATTGCACCGGTTTTTTCGTTCGATTTCAGAAGATACATGCTTGTGTGATGGGCAACAAAATGTCTGTGCGCCTGACCCCCCCCCCCCAACCAATACACAGGTAGGGAGGGGGTCGAATTTTTTTCCACTTTGGGAGCAGGATTTTTGAACTAACTCCAGAATCCTCTGGTGCGACTACACACCACACACATAGCGCACGGACTGCCAGGCACAGAAACAGACCCACAGGCTGGTTCAGACCGGGTGCGCCTTCCTCCTCGAGAACAGCACACACCGGCGTTGAGGGTGGAGGGGGTTCTCCGACTGTGCCTCCTCGGGACACACAACCCCTCCCTCCGGAGGGGGCGGCTTGGCTGCCTGAAGTTCCTCCCCGCGCTACCGCAAGGGGAAAAGCAAAGGGGGTGGGGGGGGGGGGGGGACGGGGTGTGTGGGGATATCGAGAAAAGTAAGACACACAGGCTGACCTCTCCCCCTCCGCTTCCCAACACACTCAATTGGATACAGGTCGTGTGAAGGTGCGGCACCCCCCCCCCCCATATTCTATGGGGGCCTGTTGGGAGAAGATCGCCCGCGCATCACGATATCCGACGAAAGGGGATATTCCCTGCGGTGCCGAAAACGGTGCGTTTCTTTTTGGTGTCGAAACTCTTTCTGCGCACGGTTTTGGCGTAGTTTGGAATGACGTAACTCCAGAGGGGGTCTTCGGGGGGGGGGGGATTGCCTGTTTTTGGCATCTTCGCCATTCGGGGGGGGGGGGGGAAACAATCCGGCAACGCACACAACACACACACGCCTCCGGGCGCTTCAATTTTCTCACAGAAATAGGGGGGGGGGTTGATTTGTAGAAAGTAGCGTATTTGCGTACGGTTGTTTGTTTGTTTGTAAAAATAGGGGGGGGGGGTAGTGAAATAGGGAGGAGGAGGAGATGCGCCCGGAACGCGCTTCTTCTTTTGAACTTGCCTGTCTGTGGACCACCAGGAGGGGGTGGGAAGGAGGTCAAGGGGGAAGAAGAACGATTCTTCTTTTTTTGGACTTTGTTTTCGGATTTTTTGTGATGTGAGAACGACGCGCACACACACACCCCAGCACGCCGACCTGTGTATTGAGAGAGAAGAAAAGAGACCGGTTGTCTTATATTCCCTGGAGACGGAAGGGGGAAATGAGAGGGGGGGTGGGGGGGGAAGATTCAAACGGAGAGAATTGGCGAGAAGAGGAGATGGGTCTTTTGAAAAAAGGGGGGGAGGGGGGGCTGGTATTCTTCCCCCCGTGTGCCCAGCAGCAGGAGATGCTCGCTGTGGCAATGAGAAAAAAAGAGAGGGGGGTAGGGTGGGGGGTGGGGGCGCAGAAATACAGAAACAGAGAGCCTCTGGTAACGATTTGAGTGCCTTCACAGCCAGCGGCACAGTTTGACATCAGAGACACAGGGTGCCAAAGAGAGAGATATAGAGAGAGAAACGTGACATTCGCTTTGGCTGGAGCTTCGGCCTTGAATCAGGGAAGCATGCCAGCGACACGGTGTCAAGCACTT